>APFE031217119.1:89248-226208 GCA_000404065.3 Pinus taeda | reverse complement strand
AGTACGCAGGTACAATGAGCTTGGGATGCGTACACGTAGGCAAGGTAGAGAGAACCTGCGTACCCAGAGATAAACATGATTTTTATTGACTTTCTCTCTTTCTTGAAGTCTGACATGGAGAGCAGAGGTATTAGGCTTGACAAGGAGGATAATATGACTATTGATGGAGCCATATTAACTGCAGATAGTCATGGTGACAATTTTTAGTGTAACAACACTCCTTCAAGAGGTGCCTCCTAAATCTAGATGGCTTCAGAATTTAAAGTCAGTTCCCATAGAACAAGAGTCCATCTCGTAGGAAAAACTTTTGAGTCTTCCCCTCCTTTACCTACTTCGGAATGATCTTTGCCTGAATATCGGTCTCCACACTAGCTCGAATTCTACTATTCATTTCATCGGTCATATGAACCTGAATCCTACTATACTTAGCCCAATCCTGTCCTCCTCAAGTGCAGCTAAATGTCCCTTCTTACTGAGGGAATCTGCATCTTCATTGACTCTCCCCATTCTATACTCAATAGTCATGTCAAACTATGCCAAGAAGTCCTGCCAACAAGCTTGCTTCACTGACAACTTCAGTTGGGATGAAAAATAACTCACTGCAACGTTGTCAGTCTTGACAACAAAAGGCTTCCCAATCAAGTAATGCATCCATACCTGTAAATAGTGGATGATTGCAGTGATCTCCTTTTCATGAACCAGATATCATCGTTCTCTATCTTGCAACTTCCGATTCTCATATGCCACCGGATGCCCATCTTGTAAGAGTACTCCCCCTATCGCAAAATATGAAGCATCAGTGTGCACCTCAAATAATCTCTCAAAGTCAAGTAGCCTCAGTATCGATGTTGTAACCTTCCTCTTCTTTAAATCCTCAAATGCGGCTTGACACTTCTTCGTCCAATTCCATCACTTGTTCTTCTTCAGAAGGTCTATTAGTGGCACCGTTACCTTAGAGTACCCCTCTACAAACTTCCCTTGGTAGTTGGTCATCCCCAAGAAAAATCTCATATCATGGAAATTCTTCGGCTCGGCCTAATCCTCAATCACCTGTATCCTACTCGACTCCATCTGTATGTGACCTTAATCCACTATGTGTCCAAGGAACAAAATCTCAGTGTGGGTGAACATACACTTCGACTTCTCCAAGTACAACTGATTTTTCTTTAGTGCGTCAAATACCAAAGCCAAGTGCTTCTTATGATCCTCCATGTTATCACTAAATATCACGATATCGTCCAAGTATACTACCATGAACGAATCCAAATATGGAAGCAAAACATCATTCATCAATGTGCAAAACATAGCATGAGCATTGCACAACCCGAATGGCATGACAAGGAACTCAAAACACCCATACCTTGTCACAATCACAGTCTTCTTCTCATCCCCCTCTACTATCTGTGCCTGATAGTACCCATGCCTCAGCTCTACTTGGGAAACACTCGGCCCTTTGCAAGGTTGTCGAAGCAATCTGCAGCAAATGGCAAAGGATACATGTTCTTTATTGTATGCTTATTAAAGGCATGATAATCACAACACATCCTCAACTCATTCGTATATTTCTTCCTCTAGAACAATACTGGAGCACCATATGGGGACCTTGAAGGTTGTATGAAACCTGCATCAGCAAATTCCTTCAACCATCATTTCAAATCCTTCAACTCCAGTCTTGATAAATGATAAGGAGGTTTTTTTGGAGGTTTCTTCCCTAGTTCTAGCTCAATGTTATGGTCCACTACACATCTCGATGGAAGTACTTTCGGTAACTCATCAGGCATCAAATCTGCATATTTGTCCAATACCTCGGAAATCTCGGTTGGAATGGGCGTCCCCACTCCACCATCATAATCAACCTCCCTGATGACTATCGCATATGTTAGAACATCTGAATCACACATCGTCCTACTCATACTTTAGTGCAGGCACATATTGCACCTTCACTTCCCTTCTCTGTTGGTGAGTAGGTAAAGCCCACTTTTGTGTGTCTCCAATCAAAATAATATTTTCAGAAAATGGGACAACAATTTCCTTGTTTCCTTTCAGAAAATCATGCCTCAATATCATGTCAAATTCGTTCATCTCCATCACCGTGAAGTCCAAACAACCCTGCCAATCTATAATTTGAACTGGCACATTATCTTCCAATCCAAACACTTTAGCTCTTGACTTTACTACCTTGACCTCCACATCCTTTGGAGCAATCTGCAATCCAAGTTCCTTTGTTAGCCCTATCATCATAAAGTTATGTGTGGCACCTGTGTCCACCAAGGCTTGGATGGTTCTTCCATGAATCTCCAATTCAAGCAACCCCAAACTATGGAGCAAATTTTTCTTTTGCTTGGAAACTTTAGTCTGCATACATCTCTGGTCTCTCCTGCATCATGTTGTACTGGCTTTGATACCATCTATCACGACCCCAAATCGGTTTTCTCATTTGGAGTGTCGTGTGGCACCTGCTAAATACTCATACTTAGTTTTTTTCATGTTTTCTAGACTATGCCTACAAACACCATTATTTTTGTTTTCTTCCATTATTAGTTACGCGCAAAATAATCATAACATACAAAAGTACCAAACAATGTCAAGCCAAAGACCAACACAATATACTCAATTTCATAATTTCATTTATAAAATTTCAATGTATAATGTACATATGTTGGGGATGTCGGTTCACCCAAAATTGGCCACTACCCAAATTTCTGTTCAACTTGGTGTTCAGCATACTGTAGCACCAACCAAGCCTTTTGCCTGCCAATCATGGTCTACTCGCCTCTACATGTTATCACACAGCCCGACGCACTATCATCCCCACCTGTTGTGGTCCGAGTCGGCGATTTGCATGCCTTGCGACTTCCACCCAACCCATTTGTCGTAACCTGAACATTGTCGCAATTGTCACCCAGTCTGCCTACCCTACAGGCTCATTTATGTGCCTCTGCAATGTTCTGCGCTCTACCTGAACTCCCAACTCCTTCGCACTGTGAACCATGGTTGGTTGTGTTTGATGATTGATTCCACACTCAGCCCTTCCATACTTATATGCTCGTCCACCATGTGTTTTTGTGTGGATTATGTCTCTTGGGGTGTCAGCCCACCAAGTTGACCCGCCCTTCAAGATCCTCACACCCATAGGTGATACGTCAACCTCATCGCAACTTCACCCAACACTCCATATAATTACCTCTCTACCATCGTTCCAACACTTCGTTGATTTCCACCTCACCCACGCTTGGTAATGTGCGCTCCGGTGCACCCTCATCACATACTTCACCAATCGGGTTGCCAAGTCGCATCTCTACCATGTTGACTCGGCCATGGGCACCTCGCTCATGTGTGTGCCTGCCCGAATGCCCAACTCGAGTCACCCAGTCATGCCTGCCCGTCGCACTCGGGTCATTCCCACCTATCATAGCACTTGGGCGCGCCTATGTCACATTTCTCCTATGTGCACTTGTGAGGGGTGCTCGAGTCACCCGAGGGCAGTGATGTAGATTCAGGGTCCTGACATGTCTTGATTGGAAGGTGATGAATTGGATTATGGTTTGTATGACCTCAACAAATTTGGCAGTTCTCATTAATGACTCTCCCACGACCTTCTTTACTTCCTCTCATGGTCTGCAATAGGTTTGCCCACTATCCCCTTTATTGTTTATGATGGTCATTGAGGTTTTAAGAAAAATGATAAAAGATGCCAAAGTAAATGGTGATATCAAAGGTATCAAGGTTCCAAAACATATTTTCTACACACACTTGCTTTTTATTGACGATGTCTTGATCTTTAGTGATGGAATTATTACTGAGTGGAGGGCATACAATGTAATTTTTTCATCCTTTTGCAATGCTTTTGGTATGTTGATCAGTTTGATTAAATCCTCCTTCTTTTAATACAATATTTTCGTTGACATTTTTTTTTTTTATTGCGACATTCCTTCCTAATAAGGTGGCTCAATTAAAGTAGGGCATTACATATATTGGCTTTCACCTAAATTCAAATTGTTATCGGGTGGAGGATTGGTTTGGCTTCATAACTGCAATGAATGGTGTATTAGTATCTGGTGTAATAGGTGGATATTAGTTAGTGGGAGGATGACATTGGTGAATCTACTAGCTCCCATTATCTAGGTTGTAAAAAATACTTTGAGGAGGATCAGACATTCTAATTTTAAGTTTCTTTGGGCAAGGAAGAAGCAAAGTGGTGGATTCCATCTGGTTAATTGGGAGTTGCTATCAAATCCAAAAAAAATTGCAGTTTGGGGTTTTAAGAACCTCCACGATTTTGGTCTTTCCCTTGCCATGAAAATCCTTTGTAGGGTGATGAGTGGTGTTATCATTTGGAGAAACATCATTGTAGATAAATAATTTAAATCCAACAACATTTAACTTATTAGCTTTTGTCTAGTAGGAATTTTAACTATGATGGGAGATCCAGCTTTTAGAGAGGTTTGTTTGACTCAATACCTTGGATTAGAAGATGGATGGCTCGGAAAGTTGGTCAGGGAGATAATGTATGTCTAGGATCTGACCCTTTCATTTGTGGGGGGTGGAGGGGGGGGGGGGGGGGAGACTTTTTACAAATTGTCTTATGATCCGATCACTCATCTAAATGTTCATGGGATTTACAATGTTTTCATGTTTATATGTCTGATGCTCAAGATTGGAAGAATGGAAGATGGTATACCTCGCATGACTTAGGTCTTTGGAGTTCTCTAGCCTATGAATGGGACAAATTTGTCACAAAATGATCATTCTAATTATAGGAGGGACATGATAGTCTGCCCTATGAATGTTGCCACATGTCAAGTCATGACTAGGCTGGCTTACGATGTTATCAATGAGCATGTCGATATTTCTGGTGTTAAATGGTGGATGAAGTTAATTTTGAAATGGTCAATCCTACCTTGAAACTAAAGTTTTTTATATGGTTCGCTCTAGACAATAGGATATTGACCTGGGATAATTTGATTCAACGTGGATTCAAAGGTCCAAACATTTGTATCCTTTGTAATGCAAGGATCAAAGTTTGTAGAACATATTTTATTTTCTTGTAGCTTCTCTAGAGCCTTATGGAAGGAGGTTGTACACATTCTAAATCTTTAGAATTTCAGACCCATTTTCTTTTTGGAAACCGATATTGGTTGGTGTGTTATAATATGGGTCCTTTTAAATTTTTATTAATCTTCATAGCATAGGGAATTTGGAAAATCCGCAATAAGCAGATCTTTGAAGGCCCTCATTTCAAAATCCTTTGGATTCTTCCTCAGATCCTTGGATTATTTTATGACTATCATCACCCTTTTCCATCTAGTAAGATGCAATTCATCCCTATTTTGGAGGCTCCTATGATAGAGTATAGTGGTTACTTTGATGGGACTCAACATCTGGGCTCTTGTGGTTGTGGTGGCCATATCTTCATGCCTGGAAATATTTCTATACAATTTTGGTTGAATGCAGGGAGTGGCTCCAATACAAGAGCATAGGTCGTAGCGGTTTGCGACCTTATGTATATTGTTACATCAATGGCTTTGGTTTCCCTTCAAATGTATGACGACCCAAAGGTTGTGGTTAATTGGCTGAATGGTAAATGCAAACTGCAGACACTTCTCCTACAATTTTGGATGGATAGAATTCATGTGCTTTGGTAACATTTACATATTTCATCGGTCCAACATGTTCACTATTGAAAATGTAACTAGTTTTGGTCTTCATAATTGTTGTTGTACTCATTTCAATATGTATCCTATGTAACAAACAAGAGAAGAAAAGAAAAATTCATTATTATTAAAGCATGGGTTTCACACTCTTTATTAATGGTCTTCTAGGTAAAAGCATATTCCCATGCTTCAAGGTTTTTTTAGGTCTTATAATTTATTGTCATGAGTCAAAGGAGTTAACATCATGTTTATAAGACCCTTCCGAGAAAAATGTAATTGTAAAAAGAATTATTCTTAAGTATAGAAAGTCCCAGAGATTCCAAAAGTACAAGTTGGCCTAAAGGAGGGAATTCTACCCCTTGAGAAGGCTATATAAATGAGTAGTTCAAACTCATTTAGTACTCACTTATCCACAAGTTTGATCTATTAAGAAGGAAGTTTGATCTATAGCTGGGAGAAGCAGAAAAGGAGAGAAAAGGTATAAGAAGCAAGAAGAATCCAAGAAGGAAGGAAAAATCTATGTTTTGGGCTCCATCTCTCTCACACATGCAAAATTCTAGGGTTTCTTGTGTTGCAGAAGGAGGTCGAAGTTGCAGGAGCACGAAGTGAAGTATCTTGTAACTAGAAGGAAGGGTACCCTACCTTGTCTTTCTCTAAGAAGGTCTAAGGAGGAAGGTGAATTAGGGTTTCTATAGAACCTGCAAGGCTGAAATTGTAGGATCAAAGTTGCAGAATGAGTTGCAGTATTGAAGCTGGAAAGTTGAAGTTGTAGTTTTAAGTTGGTTGGTCCAGAATCAAGGAAGGACTTGTTGGGGGGATAACTTGGGACTTGGAGAAGGACTTGGTCTAAGGTTTGGGTCTTTGTGTCTCAATTGAAGCAGATTATAGAAGAAGAGAAGAGTTTTTCGGGTTTTCCCCTTGGAGGGGTTTTTCCCTGGCCGAGAGCCTAATTTTTGTGTCCTCTGTTGTTGTTGTTTCACTCTTGATAGTTGTTTTATGAAAATATCTAATAAAGAACACAATAAGAATAAATAAGTTCACAAGTAAGTATTAAATAAAAGGAAAATACAAATTAATAAGATTCCACTTTGAAATTTCCAACATTCACAAGGAACTGAATAATAGGGCAAACTCTTTCTTGAAGATATGATCACAGGCAGATGAAGGTTATATTTTCCTTGAAATCTTTTAGGGCGGCTCACTAGTTGGAACATAAAGAATTCATATCCCCACTAACCATCATCCCAAATAGCTAAAACTTTGACATCAACAATCTTTGTGGTTATTTCGGGCTACTATGTGGAAGCTACTTATATATGACGTGTTCAGTTATACTTCTGTATGACTTATGGTTTTTTGGGATTTTGAGGACTATATGCAATTTTTTTACTTGTCATTCTAGTTTATATTTTTGCATTTGTTGTAAACAAACGAGACCTTTTTTGTTCTTGTTGGTGATTCTGCTACAAAATATTTCAATACTCCTTTTGTTCTCAATAAAAAAAAGACAAAAAAAAATAATTTCTCCTTTTCTAGAAAAAAATATGCATGTGTGTTTAATAAATACAATCTAAAAACGTTAAAATTCGAAAGTCCAAGATGAAATGTATTGTTGGAAGAAAATGATGCTTACAAAGAAGTGTCACTTTTTGCATTAATCAAAATATAAGTACTCACATCTTTTGAGGATACCCCTACTATTAAAAATTGGTGATTATGTTTTATTATAATTTATTAATATTATTATCTAATTTTAAGGTCACGACCAAGCCTGACACCATATTGATGTATGAGACCCCCTTGTTTGTGGGACAAGGGACCCACCTCTGTGCAATGATTTCACTGCTAAGTCTACAAAGACATACATATTCTATCCTCTCTGGTTTTGAACCTGTGACCTCTTAGGAGGAAACACATAGTGTTAACCATTAGGCCCATTCAAATTGTATTATCAAATTTTAAAATAACTTTTAATTTATCTCAATTAAATTTCTACTATTTTAATTTTTCATTTGCTTATTTTTTTATTTAAATAAATTTACTTAAATTTTTCATTTTTTTTAAATAAATTTATTTTTTAGTTTAAAGATAAGAAATGAAAGCAAAGTATTAAACAAATTGAGTTGCTATGATTTATTCTTATTTAAAAGTGTCATTTTTTTAATAAGTGGAATCCATTATGTGCTTATAAGAATCAAATTTATTCCAATAAAAATCTTTTGTAAATTAATAAAAAAGAAAATTACCATATCATTTCCTATAGGTTAAAAATAAACTACGCTAGTTGTCCTCACATGCAATTGTTTAAAAAATTATAATATATTTCAATTTAGTTATGATAAGCTATTTTTAATAAATAACTATTGAGATAACTACATCTATTCATCCTAACTAAATTTAATTAATTAATTAATACAATTTATATTATATATCATTATATCATTTGTTTTCTTAAAAAAAATACACATCTATTTTTCGAGGAAGGAAAAAAGGGGCTCGAAATAGAAAAAGAGAAAAATGTTTTTTTTTCAAGGAGTGAGTTTAAAGATTGCAACTTAGAAAGTTAAAAGCCCATTGTGAGGTGTATTCTAAGGAGGAAATGATGCTCACATTGAAGTGTTATTTTTTTTGCATTAATCAAATGGTGAGTATTCACATCTTTTGAGGATGTCCCTCCTAATAAAAATCAAATCATTAATTATGTCTGGTTATCAACTAAACCATGTGCAATAGAGATTAATCATTAAATTTCAAAATAGCCTTTGATTCAAACATGTTCAATAGAAATCATTATTTTTCGAAATAGCCTTTGATTCATTCAAAGAAAGATCCCACCATTCACATTTTTCATTTACTTACTTTTTAGTATAAAACGTGGAAGGGAATGCAAAAATAAGGAGATTGAATTTTGATGACCTAAAGAAATTATTCAACTTCATTTTAATTTTGAATTTGATTGAGTTTAAAGAAAAATGTAAATTGAAAAACATTAGATGAAAGTTAAGATAAGACTAGGTTAGTTTATTAGTATTTAATTGTTTTGAAAATTAATTTAAATTTAATAATTATATATATATATATATATATATAATAATGATGATGAATGAATAAGTGTAATTTTATTTTTCGGCTTCGAGTATGTCGTAAAACTGTTTTTGCTTGGCTAAGAGCTCATCTTCTTCGGACGTAAGGAAATAGGTTAACGACCAAGACCTAGAGGCATCTGGCAGGAGTGAGAGCCTGCTCCCTTAGGGACCACCTGAGGGGTTATTCTAGGTGGCGTGGTTTTCCTTGATAACAATGATGTATCTGCCGACAATTGCGAATATCAACGAGAGATGGTTGTCCTCACTGTGGGTTTGATTTTCTGAGTTTGATAAGTTTTTCCACCTTTGTAAAAAAAACAAAAAAAAATTAATTTTATTTTAATTCTAAATTTATGATGTGTTAAAAAAATCACATTTATTAGAGTGATTTTTTTTTTTATTTTAAAAAAAAAAAATTAGATTTTTCATTTCTTTGATAATGATATATTAAAACTAACATGGAGCTATGTGAGTGGTACAAAATGTTTAGTACATTGACATATACTGTTTATATTTATTATTTATGTACCTGTTCTAACACATTCATTTTATTTTATTTAAGTATCTCAAGTATTTTTGAGTTATGTTTCTCTTATTCTATGTGTAGTTTATCATATAGTTTTCCATATCAATTATTATATTTAATTAATGTTATTTTTTAAATATGATTTATATTTTTAATGATAAATTATTTAAATAAATGTAGAATACAAATATTTTATTTTTAAATATTGATTTAAATATTTATTATAAATATTGATTTTTTTTTTTTTAATTTATGTGTTATTGTCAACTCTAAGTTTACCACTAAAGAATTATACTTTTAGTCTACAAATATTTTATTTATAAGTGTTTTTTTTTCTTTTTTTTCATTCATTTTTCTCTCTTAGATTATGAGAGAACCATTATTATCATAGAGAATTTTGATATTAAAATCTTTTATTTATGGTCAATGTTGATTTTTTTTGTTATTAATATTTTTTAAATATTATATGTGATTTCTATGTTAAGCATAAAAGTAGTTCTACATCCCTTTCATATTGTGTTGTAGAAAGCACACCTAAGAAATTTGTTACTTTTAATGCTTACACTTGCACATTCACACATAGTTGGTATGGAAATATTTTTCCAAAGGTGGACATTGAAATATTTTTTGAGTATTTATTTTTGAATTCCACGTGTCAATTCCATGTTAATCATTGAATGAATTACACATACCTTTCATAATCTTTTTTACTTTCATTACCTTATATATAAAATGTTGATAACATATGTTACTTTAGCTAAACACACACACCTATTATACTTTAGTTGAACACACACACACACACACACACACACACATCACTTTAGCTAAACATATATATGCACATTGTGTGTGTGTGTCAAATTCATGTTTAGAATATAAAAAATTGCATCTCTTCCTCCATGTTCGGTTGTAGAAAGCGCCTCTTGGTGTAACAAGAGTCAAGGGGTTTGCCACCATTGGACTTGTCCTAATACCTTGACAAATTATATTTTCATTTTTTTAAAGAACCATATAAATATGGTTTTTGTTACAGCCCCATAGCGTACTCAATTATATTAAATGGTTTTTTGTCATCACTAGTAAGCGCTAAATTTGCACATCATTTCCCACCTTAGAAAGGAAGTAGATAAAGCTCTACTCTTTCATAAGATATGATAGGCCTTCCTCTTAAATCTTTGTTTTGTTGATTTCATGTCCACCTTCACTAAGAAATTTTGAAAAGGATAAGACTATCTAAAATTATCTAAATAATCACAACATCTAGTTAGTGTGGATGATTCTCAAGTAGGGTATGTTGTCTAAACCTTGATAGATATAAGAGAGACTACAATGCAAACATTTAGAAATAAACACTTCAAAACCAAAAATATCAATACGTTTATCATGAACATCATGATAATATAAAGAGAAGAACCCTTAAAGTAGAGTAACACCATCAATTATACCTCAAGGAAGTAATCATTTCACATGCCATGCTTGTTATAAAATAATGCATCCATTGTATATCTAATGCAATGAACATATTTCTCATGAGTATTCCTAGGGATCTAAGCTAACTACTCCTTATTACAATGCTATTTCATTTTAATTACATAGTGGGTCTATTTATCACTCATTAACTAACAAGTGGGCATATTCCATGATTATCGTAACACTATCTAAAACTATCTAAATAATCACAACGTCTAGTTAGTGTGGATGATTCTCAAGTAGGGTATGTTCTCTAAACGTTGATAGATATAGGAGAGAATACACTGCAAAACTTTAGAACTAAACACTTCAACGTTAAAAATATCAATACATTTACCACGGACAACATGATATAGAGAAAATAACCCTTAAGGTAGAGTAACAATATCAATTATCCCTCATGGAAGGAACCATTTCACAAGCCATGCTTGTTATAAAACAATGAATCAACCACACATCTAATGCAATGAACATACTTCTCATAAGTATTCCTAGGGATCTATGGTAACTACTCCTTATTACAATTCTATTTCATTTTAATTACACAGTGGGCCTATTTATCGCCCATAAACTAACAAGTGGGAATATTCTATGATATTGTAACACTCCCTCCCAATCCCTTGTGTTATATCGGGTTGTTGCAAGTCTTATATGTTGATTAGATTTGATCTCAAAGGTATACTATGAATACAAGGATACAAAAAATATCTTCTTTCAATGTCATAAAAACTAAAAAAAAATGCCATCGTCGAATTCAACTCATCAAGGGTTTTATGATTATATAATTTTTATCTCAATCCAATGCCTAAATTGAAAGTTATGCCCATTTGAAGTTTATCCAAACATATTAGGCCACATCAACTTTGGGCTACCACATGGCATCCATGTGTGGCCCACATGGCACTGTTAAGTCAACATGACACAAGTCCATGTCATCATGGTTTCCTACGTGGTGTCTATGTGACCATTATTAGGTCCCCATGACACTTTCCACATCCAATTAGGCATGGGGTCCCACTAGGCCTTCCACCTTTATATTTTGCAATGGTTCCGCATTATATCTAGTTTGTAGTACATCCAAGTGTTCAATGTTTCATTAGCATTTTACCTCCCTAGATCTTTGAATCTATTGATCCATCTATTTAGTTGAGGGAGATCTGGCTTTGCACTTATCCATGCCTTCATTGGTGGGAGCACCCTCATCCACATCTGGATCCTTGAATCTCGGATGTAACCTTACCTTGATGGTGTAACCGATCCAATGGCCATCTAGCCTACAACAGGTGTAAGTACCTTGATACACCCTGGATGCACGAATCATGGATACCCTCAATTCCAAAAAGGAAAATATGTCTTAACGGTGATTCGGCCTCCACATAGGAGTGTCAATCCTTGGCACCGCCAAATGCCTAAATCATGGGATCCAATTTGCTATGAAAAAAAGGGAAATCCATCCCTACAGTGATCTGACCTCCTCAAAGGAGAGTTGGCCCTTTACATTATCGGATTCCTATATCATTGGATGTCGCACGGAAACTTTAAACAAATGGAAAAACAAGGAACTTTGGGATTCTTTTTACAATGGTCTCTTAAAACTAGGGCATCTTCCCAGAGCACCATATTTGTAAGAATGACAGTCAAGGCCTAAACTTAGGCTTTCAACAATATTGTTTCCTGTCTAAAATGAATAATATGGGCACAAGAAAAAACCCAAACTACACCAAATCATAAGTAAAGGAAAGACAAGGCTCCAAAAGCTACTTCAAGCAACCTCAACATTGTATAAGATAAAATATGCAAGGAAATCCAGTCTAGGGTCTATTTTATGTCAATTAACTACTTCAGTCAATTATGATTTATTTATTCATTAGCAAAGAGGTATGCAAGCTTTCTGTGATCATTCAAAAGGATAATCATGTATTAATAGTCAATCTCAGGTTGATACAACTGATTACATTTCTTAGCTACAACAATATATATGTGTGCATGGCTCATAGAATTACCAAATCATTCATACATTAAGTGACCATCGGCTATAACCAAATGCTCATTTAACACACAAAATATAAATTAAATTCATAACATACAAGATAATATGCATTCAAGGTTATGGAAATGAGTTGCCCAATTCATAAACATATAAGATACTTGAGAGTCTAGAAGATAACTAGTAAACTAAATGAACTTTAGAATACCAATTCAAATTCAGATTTGCTAGGTCATCTAGGTCACACTTGCCAACTCCACATTGTCTCGAACCACCCTCGAAGCCTTTTTTTCCTCCAAGAGATAATAATGTCCATGCACTAGAGTTCAAAATAAAAATAGAAACCTCAGTTCCGAAATAGGTCCAATGGTTAGCCCCAAAAAAGAGGATAGAACTGAGA
This sequence comes from Pinus taeda, assembly GCA_000404065.3. NCBI lineage: Eukaryota > Viridiplantae > Streptophyta > Pinopsida > Pinales > Pinaceae > Pinus > Pinus taeda. The sequence goes on along the minus strand of APFE031217119.1, from coordinate 213,082 downwards.
GAGCACAAGCCAACAAATTACGCATATGAATTGTTGATAGAAAATAGATTTGTCTCAGAATGAACAATTAGAAGTTTTAAACAATTAAATGCTAAAAACTAAACTCCAATTGAATAATCAAACCCCAAATTCACTTTTGTTATATGTATAAGTAGATTTTCCTCTATATCCCCTAGTATGACTAAAATAGCACCTCCTTAGTCCTTTCATGTGTTTTCTTGAAGGGGCCATCTGGTTGTTACTTAAAAACATGTTTCATCTCCTTCTAGGTCGTTCCCCAATCACCTCTTCGATATGTAAAGCGGGGAGGGTGAATAGGAACCACCTTCCCCTTCCACCACTTCCAATCTAATTTGCATTAGTCACTGTCATTGAACTTCAGTTCACCCCCAAACATATCTCATTAAAAATATGTTAGGTCATGTATATGCTCAGTTTGCAAGTAGCTTTAGCATTTAATTTGGCTAGACATGGGTTTTTGAAGTATGCAAGTGTGTAGCTCCCCTTAGACTCATATATGTAGGTTGTCCCTTCCTCCTATTGTTTAATTAATTTTAATTAATAAATATCTAATGTTAAAATAGAGTTTCAACCAACCATGGTTTCTCCATGTTGGTGTTGTAGTTACATTCAAAATTACAAAAAGAAGGGGCCAAAATTGGGGATGTTACAAACCCCACCCCCTCAAAGGAACACTACCCCTAGAACAACATAGCACAAAAAATAAAATAAAAATAGAGCGTTATAATTACAACTCTTTACATCCACTTACATATTAAACAAAAAAGGGTACATTCCCCCATTTGGTATCCATATTCCCATGTTGCTTCATCTGGTCCAAAGTGCTTCCATTTCACCTTGGCTTGCTCTCCAGTCTAAGATGCATAGTCTAAGAGCACGATCTATATTCAACCTAAGATGCACAATGGTTTTGGTTGGAAATCTCCCTCAAAATCCTCTTGTAACACAAACCAATCAATCACATGATTAATGTCATGTACGTACTTTTTAAGTAAGGATATGTGAAATACATCATCTAATAATCGACCATCAAATGGGTTCCTTAGGTGGTTGTAAAATCCTATAGCTCCCTTATTTTGTTTTGATGGTCTAGCTGGGAAAACTGTTACCATGATTCACTCCAGAATTTAGTCAACCAGTTGTTTCTTATCTACCAGAACATATGATTCTAAAGAGAGAGTTATTCTCATGTGTTGTGTTCCAAATATAATATCTCGTAGGAAATATTTGTTGTCTAATATTTTCCTCTTTAGAGTTAAGCAATATTTACTATCCTAGATCTACTTCCACAATTTTGATCCCCCTTACAACCACTTCCACCAAAGTTCCCCCCAATACTTTGTTGATTGTTTTTGGATCTCGCATCCCTAGGCATCCTCCAAACTTAGGTAGGTAGACTTTATTTGACTCCACTAATTCTCATTTATTTACTTTCTTCACTCCCTTCCATAAGAAATTCCCCAAACTCGCTACAATATATTTGTAAACCATTTTCGGAGCAGGGAGGATGGATAATTGATACATCAGAAGGGTATGAAGGACTAATTTTAATAAGGAAACTCATCCTACCAGATTCAACATGCAGAATTTCTAGTTTCCCAGGTGCTTGTTAATACGATCCAACATCTCCTGCCAACATGATATTTGTAAGGAGTTTTCCACCAATGGATGTTCTAAATATTTGGCTAGGAGACTACCTATTTTAAAACCCATAGTTTGATCTAGATGAAGTTGCACTCTTTGACAGGCATGGAATAAAAAGACGTGAGGTTTTGTCCCCATTGATCTGGGTTCCTGAAACTTCCTAAAAGTCTGATGGGGTGAGAGCAAATATTTAGGCTTCCTGGAAATAAGATTCCCCAAAAAGCATGTTATCATCAACAAATTGTTGATGTGTAATCGAGAGATATTTCCCCACCATTCAGATTCCTTTGATCCCCATTGAATAGTTGTTGGTTTGATGTACCTTCCCAATGCTTCCACTGGCATGATGAAAATGAATGGGGATAAGGGATCTCCTTGTCTCAAACTTTGCGATCCTCGAAAGGTACAAGAGGGAGATACATTTAGAAGAATTGAGAAAAAGGGGGTTGAAATAAAGGATTTAATCTATTTATTACACTGAGGAGAAACATAAACACTTCCAGCACCCTGAGAAAATATTTCCAATTGATCCTATCATAAGCTTTAGATAAATCAAGTTTAATGATCATACCTAATATTTTAGCCTTCCTAAGAGAGTGAATCACCTCGTTGGCCGTGAATTTGTCTCCCCTTCACAAGCCCTATCTACTATGGGGAAATGATGTGATTTAGCAATAGATTAAGTCATTTTATTATGACTAAAGATATGACTTTGTATATCACATTCCACAATGCAATTTCTAAAATCCACTCAAATCACTTGGTTTACTAGACTTGGGGATGAGGGCTAGGAAGGTGGAATTGAGACCATATCAGACTTGTTGGTGTCTTCTTGACTCTTAGACAAGTGCATGAATTTAATTACCTAAAAAGTGTTAGCATGCTTTAAAGAAGTCTATTGTAAAATCCTTGGGCCCATGGGCTTTGTTATTTGACATCTCTCTAACTACCTTCTCCACCCCTACATATGTTATCTCTCTCATCAGAGTTGAGTTCTACTTAACATCTACAATTCGGGAATGAAGGAAGTAATATGATCAATAGGTTCCTCCCTATTTGGGTCTAGTTCCCACAATTGATCCTGGAAATAAGGGACTAGCTCATCCTCCATTTCCTCATGCTATAGGAGTCTATTACCTTGTTTTGACAGAAGCAAGAAAACTATGTTGTTCTTCCTATGATTGATCATGGCCTTATGGAAGAACCTAATGTTTTTCTCCCCCTCCCTTAGCCACTGGAATCTTGAATTTTTTCTCCAGAGAATATCTTCTTGCTCTCAACATTGCTCGAAATCATGGATGATCTATCCCTCCTCCTCAACCAGAGCATCTGATCAACCATCTTTGATAATTTCTTACTGTATTTTAGCCTTCCTTATTTCTAGCTTTCACTTCTCGTGATGAATATTTCCAAATTCATCTAGTTCGATTGCTTAATTCTTAGTTTTAATGCCTTTAGTTTGAGCTGGAAGGTTTCCATCAAGTTTTTATCTTGCACATCAATCTCTTTCCACCATTCTTCTAACTTTGGAATAAAGTCTAGACACTGAAACCAAAAGTTTTCAAATCTAAAGGGCCTATTTCATGGAGCCATCTTTAGATCTACCTCCATATGAATAGGCAGTGGTCAAAGCCTAAATACAAGAGAATCAGTTCTTCCACATATAAATCTCTCCCTGTCAATACTTCTGATTTAAAAAAATGATTTAGTCGAGAGGTTACCTAGTGTCTACCTCCCTATCGAATATCCAAGTAAAGATACCATTGGTGGTATCAATATCCACTATCCTCGGTTCTTGAATTACCTCTTGGAACATTTGAGTATATTGGTATAAACATTGAACACCCCCTTTTTCTCTTCCAGGTTCCTAATCATATTAAAATCCCCTCCTACAATCCAACACTTATTTGAGTGAATACTTCTTAGACTACAAAGATCCTCCAAAACCCCCCTTTTTTGCGCAAGAACTGTTGGGCCATAGACTACTGAGAGCCATATCTCTTCCTGTTCCCCTATGCACTGAAATCTAATCGATATTATATTAGGAAATGCTAGCCAATCCTGGAATATGATTACTCCTAGATTCCAAATCATTTCCAGTCCACCTGCACTACCACAAATGTCTAGAGCGATAGATACACATCCATTCCAACATTTCCTATTAGTTTCATCTAATTTCTTAGTCAAAACCCATGTTTCTTCCAAGAGGATTATGTATGGTTTTTATTTTTCTATTTGGTCCTTCAGGCACATCACCTTACCTTTGTTTTTGAGGCCTCGTATGTTCCATGAGACTACTTTCATTATGGATTAGGAGCAATGAGGGGAAAGTATTATGTGATTTCATTGATCTTGCCAGAGTTGATGAGGAATTATCCATCTTCTATGATTACTTCCCTCATTATTTTTAAGTCCCTTGTGCCATTGTTATCTTGTTTGTTGACTTCTCATTTTACTTGGATATAGTGGACCTTCATGAGCTAAGGTGAGACTCTTAGCTTTTCCTTTTGGCTGGTTCTTCTTTTGATTCCTTTTAATGTACAACTAATGAAAGTGTTGAATTTTCTAAGCTGGGATGCTTGTGGCCTTTGCCCTAGCCCAAATTTTTAAAAATTTTACCATGATTTCTCATCTAAGCTAAGGGTTTTGTTTTGATATTTTTCCTTTAAGATAAAATTGGTATTGGTGAGTAATTTTTTTAAATTTGGTGGATCATATGATTCCTCTAGAGTTTCTTGTTTTGGTGTAGGTATCTCTCTTGGAATTATTTCTTGTGTATCTACCTCCATAGATTTCTCCATAGGTTTTACCTATTGGATTGTGCCCTCAACCATCTCCTCCAAATGTGAAAGTGTTGAAAACTTATTATTTTTCATTAGTTGTTGCTTAACCACATATTTCTTTGGCATTAGTTTTATTGATTTTTTGGGTGTTAAAATATCTCCTATTTCCCACCTCCTGGTTATTTCTGTTATTTGCTTCCTGGCTTGCATCCATAGTGAATGGGAATTCCCTGATCAGGTGTTTGTGCTCATGGCAACTTCTACACTTGAATGGAACATGCTCATAATTGAGTTGTTGGGTCCAAATCTCATCTTGATATTCAATATCAATGGATGTTATTTTTTGTACAAATCCATTCTGCAGACAAAATTTATCTCCTTAGTTTCAATGGCTTAACCTAGAAACAACCAAACAAACTACACTATCTTTCCCTAGAGATATCTAAATTATAAGAAGGAAACCTACTAGATGTTCACAAGCATTTTTCTTCTCTTCAATCGCCCACTCTAGTTCCAACTTTAACTCCCGAAACTAGAACTTATAAATTAGCCAAAAAAAGTAAAGAGATCAAGATATGCCACACGATATACTCAAATAACTCTAAATAAGATATTAAGGAACCTTATTCTACACATGTATAATCAAAGACATGATGTATGGGAAAAACAATGCAATTTATATTAATGATAACAGAGAAAGATTACAACTCTTATTGAGGCCTTGATGTTGTGATCTCTTCCAACCTTCTCATCCTTTCTTTTCCATAATATTAAATCCTTAAATCTCACCAATGCATAAGGATTGATTATAGACCTACAAACTCAAATGAACAACATAAGGTCAAAATTAAAGTCTCCAAAATCCAACCCAAACTCTATAGTAGGTATTGCTTTTATAGGGAAAATGAGGTAGCTTTAGATCCACCATACTAGGGATAGATCCACTTTGAAAGGAGGTAAGTTCCATGAGATAAGGGATAAATCCTCATTAGTAGGAATTCAAGATCATATTCAACAGAAAATGAATGAATCTATTTTTGGAGCATCTAGAATGGGAAGCTTTGGAGTTCTCTTTTATTTTTCCTCATTTCTAGGTGTCATCACATTTTTTATAAAGGAAAACTATGTTGACCAACAAAAATTGCATGTATGCAACATTTGTCATCATAACTACTAATGGGGAAAAGTGTGATGGAGTCTCAAATCCGGGTTTTGAACCAATGTAATCCATGATTCTGATAAGTTTTGGTAACAATTTTTCTTTTGGCCTTGTAGGGGATTGATGCAAAATGTAACAGATGGTGAGAGATTCGGGTTTGGGGCCTTTTTCCTAAGTGTGAAAAAATCTTCTGTAACAAATTTCCCTTTAAAGTACAAATTTAGAAGTTGTGGATGAGGACTGAAGTGCTTTACCATGTGAAAATTTTGGATTGAGAATCGACTGGTTGGGATCTAACAATCATCAATTAACTGTTACAATACATTATCATCGTGATATCATCGTTGAGGTAGGGATACCCATACTCAACATACAAGTCATTTTACATGTACAATGATCAAAGTCACGTACACTGATTATGCATTATGGACCTATGCTTGGAGGAATTTTTGTATGAGCATAGACATCATACTTTGTAGATATGTGTATGAATCCTGAAATTGCAGCTCGGATGCATGAAACTATATCTAAGGTCTTCCATCTCATCACTCGACAACAAAAATTTGACCATGTGAATAGATGTGTTGAAGTCAAACATGGTAGGCACCACCTAATTACCAACCAATGATGAAAGTTGTTAACATATGTGAGAGGGACCACTGATAATGATAATGGAACTCAAGGTACTAAGTGTAATCTACTAGGTGTGAATAAATGAGCTAAAGTCGGACACCACACATAATCTTCCTGTCAAAGCCCAATATTAAGAAACTAGCACTAAAAGAAAGGAAACTTGCCATTGAGGCATGTAATTTATAAGGCACTAAGGGAGTTTCTAGATCAACTTCCTAGAAAATGTGTTGAAGTCGATAAGAAATGACTTGTCGCAACAGGGACTTGGTGCATCCCCCATCAATGACACGAAACAGATACCAAGATTTGAGATAGAATTTGATGATGTAGATTTGGTTCAGGGATGGTTGACATGAAAGAAGGTTGTAGGTACTACATCATATGTCAATTGAGGGTGGACTTCTCTTGAACATATCAATGAAACTTATATGGAATTGGCAACATTGACTGAAAGGCCCATTACGAAGACTTTTGATACGGTGTAATAAAAAAAAGGAAAGTAGATTTCCCAACCCAAAAAAATCATGAATGTGAAAAAGCTTCATGTTCAAGAGTGATTTACTGCTAAGCATTAGGTTTTATGCCCTGTTTCCTCAATTTGCCCACCATTTATGGAAAGTACCTCTTTTTTTTTTTTACAAGATTGAGGAGGATTCTTGGGAAAATACTGATAGGGGGGTGAATAAGTATTTTAAATGCAAAATTCCAAATTTGATATTCTAAAATATGTACACTAGTGTTATTAAAGCAACCTGCGTATGTACGCTACTTCAGAGAAGGAAACCAACATATATCCAGTTTACTAATTTTTCTAACAAATGGTTATCTTTTATCATTGCATCGGAAGATTAATTACTTTTCAGTATGAAGTAAATAACATAAGAACTCACAACAAATGAGAAACACACATAGAACACTAGGATTTTAGGTGGAAACCCAATGTGGGAGAAAACCACCATTGTTGTTGTCTTTGTCTTCTTTCTTATGATATAAAGAAAAATATTACAATTGTACTGATGCAGACTCTTGTCAGTACGCAAGAATGCACCTACAAAAGGATATAACCTTCTCTCATTCTCTAGAACCCATTGAAAGGGATCTATAACTCCTGAACTTGTTTGTCAGTTCCTACCGGAAGGGAGACCCTACTCCCTTTTCTGAAGGCTGCAACCCTCAGCTCTTTGTGGACCACATTTGAGAATATTTTAGATTGGATCCACTAGTTAAACAATCATCACACAACCTTTAGGTCACCTTTCATCAAATTTTTAAACTGGACCCATATCAACCATAACCCAAACAAACTAAAGCACTGAATCTGAGACACTGCCACACTGTAAATCAATTGAAATTTTGAAGCATCAAATCACTGAATGCAGAACCCAACTAGAAATAACAAGCATCAAATTATGTATGTGACTGTAATGAATAAGGTTCGTGTATATACATGCCTTCTTTGTATAACACTTGCATATAGATCTCATAATATTGAACATTGAATCATCATTCATTGAACCACACATAGACCATTTCACTAGTTACAAAATACTGAACCAATCACAAATTTATGAACCAATTACAGATGATAGATCATACACTTTGTCAAAATTTTGTATCATTAAAATTGATCATTCAACCAAGTCACCTCAATTTTCACTGTTATACATAGATCACCATGATAGAGACATCATTGACAGACAACATCAAGTAAACCATAAAATATCAATCGTAAACATCAATTACCAAATCAAACCCTAGAATGTATATGTGACTTCCACAAGGAATATTAACGTATGTACATGCTCACCATGGACAACACCCTCGTATGAATCTACACATACTGAAAATTATTTAGCAGAATATATATGCGACCCTATAGATATAGATTCGCATATGTACACGACTATTCTTAAACATACCTGCGTACAAATATTAGTTTTTTTTGCTTCAAACATAATTTCACTTTCCACAACCTTTACTGTCAATACTACGTACTTCTGGAGAAATCATAGTATCGCAGTTTGATCAATATTAGCTACTTAGACATTTTCAACAAGTAAATCAATCAAGCATATATGTCAACATATTTCAGATCCTTTAGATCTGATTCTTCTCCTTAATCCCTGGTGCACACCTATTTCAAATCAAATCATTCATAGACAACCCAATACTTGCACACATAACACTTTGATCTCCATCTCCTTATATAGCTTTAGCCTTAGCCAATACCTTAGGCCATTCCCTTAGTAATACCATTTGTATTCTTTGACGGGATCAAATAACCATTGGTGCTTCCATTACTATGGACTAATACCATGGTAATGACCCCTAGTACCTAAATTACCATGGTGCAGATACTGTACGTGACTTTTCTTCACAATAAGTGCATATGTACATGACCTTGCTTCTCAAGATCATCGTATACTTTCTCAAACTTTGTTTTTATCATCCATTTGTCTTTAAACTATAATTTCTTTGTTCATCACCTCTGTAGCATCTGTTCCAGTATGCATAATCATCTTGTTATCACATTGTTTACATCTTCATCAAGTAGGTTGCCATCAAGGACAACACATTAGCCATAATGCCAACAATCTCCCCCTTTTGACTTGATGGAAACCACTTTAGTGTTTGGTCACCACTTATAATCACCTGTAAACGCACTTGCAAAGACCAAGACTTCTCACCAAGCTTCTCCAAGAATTATTCTTCAAACACCAAGCTTCTCTCCCCCTTTGTAGAGAGGATCATTGTAGGTATGATCAGCTGAGTATGAAAACTACATACTGGCCATGCTCCCCCTGAGTATATGTTGGAACCTCTAAGGATATATAATAAAAGAAAAAGACTTTATGACTCAACCAAATATGACTTGCCCTATCACCAATGAATCATGATTACATCAATCACCCAACATAGTAGGGTTACATATTTGACCCAAAATTACATCAATTGCCCAAAATAATGTGATTTCATACATAAAATGACTTGATCCTAATAGCCCATACATGAGTGAATTTTACAATGATTTATGACATGGGTCTTTACATGACCTTTACATCAAGAAACATACATTACATATATAACCAAAATCAGGACCTCAACAATGAGGCTGTAAGATCATGATAGTCATCAACAACCACCGTATAGGAACATGCAACATGAATATTTGATAGCAACATAATAGAAGCAACATGAACATCCTCTCCATCAAGAAGTAAGATAGGGCAATGGAGCATCAAGCTCTTCATCATCACCAACATGGTACTAAGTATACAATGCTTCAAAGCATCACCAAGTAACTTCAGCAATCAATTACCAAGCATCAATATTGATCATAGCAAACACATCCTTCTCATCAAGCATGTCAATAGATAAATTTACCATTTGGAATCCATGCATCATTGATAGAACAACAACATATAAATCTCCAACACTAATAGTCTAAATATCATACATCAACAAACATATGCAACTAGACATGAATATGAAACCATAATTCCAACAAGGGACTTTAGGGTTATAATAGTTTCCCCCCTTTGACCAACAGACTATAGCAAACCATTATCAGAAAAAAAAAAGACCAAACGTGAAATGGTGAATGCATATAGGAGGATCCCCTTGCGTTTGAGCCATTTTTATCAATTACTAAAATGTATGCGTGTCTGTCTAACTCAAAAACCACATACATATGTGACTGTCCTTCACATCATCCACGTACATAAAGTAAACTGTAGTAAATTATAGTCACATATCCCCCTGAACATGACAGACTTGTCAAAATAATTAATAAAGTGATGAAGTGGGAATCATTCCTAATTTCTGTCTAATATATTCAAAGGGATCACATGGAAGTCGCTTAGTAAATATATGTGCAACTTGTTCCTTTGAAAGAACATACTCTAGTTTGAACTTTTGTTCAAGTATCTGTTCTCTTAGAAAATGATATTTGATTGGGATGTTCTTGGATTTTGAGTGCATGATAGGATTCTTAGAGATACTTATGGCACTAGTATTGTCACAGAGAATAAGTACTGGTTCAAGACAAGTGACTTGAATGTCTTGAAATCTTTAGATCATCCATAGAAGTTGAGTACAACAAGATGCAACATAAACATATTCTACCTCAATAGTAGATAAATCGATGGATCATTGTTTCTTGTTGAACCATGAAATCGAGTGGGGTCCCAAATAAAATGCTCCTCCACTAGCACTCTTGTGGTCATCAAAATTCCATGCCCAATCTGCATTTGTGTAAGCATGAAGTATAAAATCTGTGTTTTTGGGGTACCATAGACCAAAATATTGAGTATCTTGTAGATACTTGAATATTATCTTAACAACTTGGAGAAGAGTTTCCTTAGGATTTGCTTGAAATCATCCAACAATTCCAACTGCATTCATAATTTTTGGTCTTATACCTGTAAGGTAGAGAAAGCTTCTAATCATAGATCTATATTCTAGTTGATTGACTGAAGGAGAGTTATCATTTTGACTAAGATTGCAAAATGTTACCATTGTTGTGCATACCGCTTTGTAGTCTTCCATTCCATATTTATTTAAAATATGTTTGAGGTACTTGGTTTGAGAAAGAAAGATACCATTCTTAGTTTGTTGAATTTGAAGACCAAGAAAGTATGTTAGTTCACCAAGTAGAGACATTTCAAATTCTTGTTGCATAATTGAAGCAAATCATTGACTCATAGGTTCTTCATTACTTACAAATATGATGTCATCTACATAAACTACAACTATCAAAATTTTATCTTTATCAATTTTGATGTATAGGTTATTATCTGCAGACCCCTTTTTGAAGCCTTGTTGCTGAAGGTACCTATCAAGATGATAATATCATGCACGAGGAGATTTTTTAAACCCATACAATGCCTTCTTAAGTTTGCACAATATTTATATCATTGCCAAGGATGAACCCTTCAAGTTGTTCAATATAGACTTCATCTTCTAGATCCCCATTTAAGAATGCATATTTAACATCCATTTGGTATACTTTAGAGTTATGAAAACTTGAAAATGCAAGAAACATTCTTATGGCTTCAAGTCTAGCTATAGGTGAAAATGTTACTTCAAAGTATATCCCTTCCTGTTGAGCATAGCCTTTGCATACAAGTCTTTCTTTGTTTCGAATTACTTCTCCATTTTCATTCAAATTGTTCTTGAACACCCATTTTTTCCCAATAATTATTTTATCATGAGGCCTCAGTACTAATTCCCATGTATGGTTATTTTCTATTTGATCAAGTTCTTCATGCATTGCCTTAACCCAATATTCATCTTTGCTTGCTTGATTCACATTTTGAAGTTCAATTGTGGATAATAATGCTAAGTAACTAGAAGTTCCAATAAGAATTCTTCTAGTTTGTATTCATGCTTCCTTTTCACCTATTATTTGAGATTCAGGACAATTTTTCTGAACATACCTTGAAGGAATCCTTTCTGATGTATTTTTAGTTTCATTTCCTTCTTATGATTCTTCTATATTTCCTTCCTTTCCTACAACTTGTTGGCTTGTAGTAGGGAGAGGTTTGTCATCTGCTGGTGCTTCTCTTTTGGTACTTGTTGATGATTCATCAATCACAACATCTATGCATTCAACAATATTTTGAAGCCTTTTATTATAGAATTCATATATCTTGCTTCTAGAAGAGTATCTGAGAAGGATTCCGTCATCAGCTTTAGATTCAAACTTTCCAAGATTATCATCATTTTTATTTATGTAACATTTGCTTCCAAAAATTCTAAAGTGTTTAACAATAGAAATCTTACCAAACCATAGTTCATATGGATTTTTATCACTGTTTACTTGAACATGAGCTTTGTTAAGTATATTCATGATTGTATGTGATGCTTCTCCCTAGAAGGTATGAGGTGTTCCTGGCTCATCAAGCATGGAACATGCCATTTGTTGGATTGTTCTATTAATTATTTCTACTACTCCATTTTGTTGAGGGGTCTTAGCTATATAAAACTATCTTTTGATGCGATGTTGTTTGCAGAAATTGAAAAAATCATTTGATGTAAACTCTCCTCCTCTGTCAAATATAAGACGTTTGATTTTCAAATCTAACTCATTTTCTACCAAAGCCTTGAATACTTTAAATTTATCAAATGCTTCATCTTTATGCTTTAGTAAGTCAGTCCAACAAATTCTTGTAAAATCATCAATGAATAATATGAAGTATTGTTCAACACGAGGAGAATTCTTTCTCAAAGGACCAAAAAAATCAGTATGAATAAGTTCAAGTAGCTTACTTAAAGTACCTTCTTTAGCATTAAACTGAACTTTGGTTTGCTTACCAAATTGACATGATTTTCAGTTGTTATTTTCAGATTGAGAGCCATTGGGAAAGTCATGAAATGCTCTGATTCTGCTTGATTTGTATAACTGTGAAAAGATCACGAAAAGATAAGGTGTCCCTACGTTTTGTTCCAAATCCAACTTTCTTCAGATTTTCTGAAGTAACAATGTTCTTGGCCACCTTCCAAGACAGAGATATTGTCTAGAGTTCTTGTTCCCTTTATTATGATCTTACCTGTATCCATATTTCCTACCACACAATTCTTTGATTTCAAAACAACTTCATGCCCTTGGTCACACATTTTACTAACACTTAACGTGTTTTCTTTTTTCCTAAATAATTATACATTCTATTACTGAAACATAGTGATACACTGAGGCTTTGGCCTTTGCATGTCCATTCCATGGTTTAAGGCATATAATAGCAAAACAGGATTGTGACTGCCCAAATTGGAAAACCAGTCTAGTTCAAAAAAGGAATTGCAAAAATGAACTTGCTGCCCACGCAGGGGAAACCAACAATCAATCATAGTAGCTAGCATTATTTTAAAAAATGCATAAAAAAACCCTATTGATGTAATTCCAGAAACCTAAGACTTGATGATGCGTGGCAAGTCGTGTGGCATGCTGTGTGAGCAAGTCAGGTGTTATGCGGTGGCGATGGGTGTTCCTCAATGATGAAAAACCTGTATGGATCAATGTCATCCTCTTCCTGCTATATCACACCCTTGTCGTCTTTCGCCTGAGGGTCATGGTTCTTATCCTCCGCAATGTTCTTGTCTTGAGGATTGTCCTTCTTCTCCCTTGCACAGTGTGGTATTCCATCGTCCCTGGCTAGCTCCTCGCAGATTGGGCTTCCTTCTTCATTGGCTGGCTCCTCGTGGAAGGTAATTGAGCTGGTGGTTGTGATGACTAGTTGGTTTAGGGAGCAGTGATAAGTGAACTGGGCTGAGGGAAGGGGTTGCTATGTGCTGGAAGGAATGTCAATGGTTGGAGATGCGGATTGTGTCGACTGGAAGCAGAGAGGTCATGAGCGGCCGCTACGAGTGTTTGGATAGCAGCCAAAGACCAATTAAGCCAAGGGGGATGAGGAGTCTAAGGCATGAGAAGGTGGAGAGCAAGGCAATTTGCCTTTGCTACTCCCTCTTCTAATTCGCATTCTATGGTGGAGCCTAGGCATTTGATGCAGGAGCGAAGAGAATATCTGCTAGGAGGCGACTCAGACAGTTGAGAAGGCATAGTAGTTTCAGAGTCAGCTTAGAGGAAGGAATAGCAGCAGACACAGAATGGATAATGAGGTTGCAGATAAAGCTCTGCGTATAATGATTACTCAGGCCAAATTCAATGCAACATAGAATGCTGCAATGCCTACCCGTAGTAGGGCGTGAGCTTGGTTCCGCTGCAGCTAGTGGATAATGAAATTGCAGAGGTGTAGGATTAGAGACAAAAGAGGTGGAGTTGAAATTACTAGAGGGTGCCATTAAGCAAAGCTGAGGCAAGTAGATGCAGCCAGGTTGATTAGAGTGTCAGCTTAAATGCCATTTACTGCTGTTGTTAATTTGTTCTATGGTTTTGTGTGCGGGATTACGGAGGGCCGTGTGGCCAGGCCACTTATCGTCCTGTTCCCCCGCCAACATATCAATTCCGACATACACCCGCATCCAGGAACTAACACTTAACATGTTATGTCTTAATCCATCAACAAATAAAACATTTCCAGCCTTGAGCTTTTTCTTTAACAACATGGTTCCTTTCCCTTTGATAACAACGGGTGAGTTATTACCAAAAGTTACATTATTTTCTTTCTTTATTTCATTAAAAGAAATAAACTTATCTTTGTCACCTGTCATATTCTTCGAACATCCACTATCAATGTACCACAATTTTTCTTGATCTCTTGCATACAAAGCTAGACCACAATTTTCAGAGTCGGTATTTTTCTTTTTCCATACCTTGGGTGTTATTGTCTTTTGCTCATGCTGGTAAGATGGCCACATTCTACTTCTGCATTCAATTTCTTTATGACCAAATTTATTACAAAGATAACATTCAATTTCATCTTGGAGAGGTGGGAAAACATTATAAGAACATTTCTTTGCCTCGATCTCATTCTTTTATTTTATTTCTTCTCCAGTCATAATATTTTTCTACGCAACACACTGAACAACTTTGTTACCAAAATTATGACAAGTGAAGCATTGACCATTGAAGTAGGAGAACCTGGGAGTATAATAAATTCTTGAGTAGTTTTCCCTTTGATTATGGTACAATTGTTTTTCTTGAGAGATATTTGATTCTTCATTCTTAGACCCACTATTTCAAGTTCTAAATTTTCACAGTGCCTTTCTTTATCTAAAACTTATTTCTTCAAAACTTCTTCAACTAATTTTCCTCTTCTAGATGGATTTTTAGTTGAGTTATTCTTCAACAAGAGCATTTTCATTACAGAATTCCTTTTCTTCTAGACAATCCATAAAAAAATCATCAAATTCATCTACACATTTCTCTTCAAATTCCACAAGCAATTGACAATCTTGATCAGGTTCAACATCCTCATTATTGGAATACTATTCACTGTCTTCATGAGTATAAAATTTTTTCTTGTTATCAAACCTTCTTTTAACATTCCCTTTTGAAGAATTCTTCCCTTTCTCATGATTTTATAAGGACATTTAGCAGCATAGTGACCAACCCTTCCATAGGAAAAATATTTGAAAGGAAGCTTACCTCTAAACTTGCCAGTTTCTACCTGAAGTTTCTTCGCGAAATTATATTCTTCATATAAAATGTAACATATTTCCTTAAGATCTTCCTTTTCCTTCCCTTTGTATGTAGACTTGATTGTTTCTTCTCTGATATTTGATGGATTGCCTTTTCTCATTTCATAAGCTGTTAAAATCCCATGGAGCTGTTCAATAGTGAGATTCTTCAAATCCTGCATTTCTTCAATGGTAGAGACTTTAGAGTTGAAATTTGAGGATAGAGATCTCATAATTTTCCAACAACAGTAGAATATTTTATTTCATCTCCAAGATTTTTCATTGAGTTAATGATCTCATCTACTCTAAGAAAAAACTTGCAATACTTTCATCATCATGCATTCTAAGAGTGTCATATTGCATTCTAAGTGTTTGAAGTTTAGCAATCTTTACCTTAGTGTCACCTTAATAGCTTTGAATAATCTTGTTCCATATAGCTTTTGCAGTATTTAGATGCACGTCCTTCACAAATTTTGATTTTTCCAAGCTTCCTAAGAGAGCATTGACTACCTTTGCATTGGTACCATATTGTTTCTTCCTCACATCATCTGTGGGAATGGAGGATGGTATTGATATCCCCCTTCAACGATTTCCAAATATCAACTCCAAGTGACTGCAAATATGCTCTCATTTTGAATTTTCAAAATACAAAGTTAGTTCCATTAAAAAAGGTGACCTAACCGAAGATACTCCCTCTTATCTACTCATCTTAATGGATCTCCCTTTAAGCAATCAAGCTTCTTTTGAGGGACCTGACTCTGATATCAATTGTTGGGAAAAATACTAAGAGGGGGGGAGGGTGAATCAATATTTTAAATGAAGAATTCAAAATTTTATATTATGAAATATGTACACTATTGTTATTAAAGAAACCTGCTTATGTACGCTACTTCAGAGAAGGAAACCAACGTATATCTAGTTTACTAATTTTTCTAACAGATAATTATCTTTTATCACTGCAAAAAAAGATTAATTACTTTTTAGTATGCAACAAAGAACATAAGAAATACAACAACTGAGAAGCACACTTAGAACACAAGGATTTTAGGCGGAAACCCAATGTGGGAGAAAACCACCACTGTTGCTGTCTCTATCTTCTTTCTTATGATATAAAGAAAAATATTACAATTGTACTGATGCAGACTCTTGTCAGTATGTAGGCACTCACATACAAAAAGATATAACCTTCTCTCATTCTCCAGTACCCACTGAAAGGGAGATGCAATCCCCTAAACGTGTTTACTGGTTCCTACTGGAAGGGAGCCCCTACCCCATTTTCTGAAGATCATAACCCTTAGAATATTTTAGACCGGATCCACTTATCAAACAATCATCACACAACATTTAGGCCACTTTTCATTAAATTTTCAAACTGGACCCATATCAACCATAACCCAAACAAACTAAAGCACTAAATCTGAGACACTATCAAACTCTAAATCAACTGAAATTTTGAAGCATCAAATCATTGAATGCAAAACCAAATTAGAAATAACAAACATCAAATTATATGCGTGACTGTATTGAATAATACTCCCATATATACACGCCTTCTCTGTATAACTGTTACACAACATTTTGTCACTGTCCCCATATTCCCCGTTCCTTGATCCCGGAGGACCTCTACAGTGAACCCTACATGCTTTCCCTTCATGAAGAAACTCCCATGGTGTCTCTCTTCATGAGCAAAACAATTCCCTTTTGCACAATTTCCCCAAAATCTTCTATTTTTCCCAGTTTACAAGATTGGTGCTAATGGCCCTTGTCCTCCTCACGTCGATATGCAAGGATTAACATTGTCCCTAGTGCTTACTAGAGCGATTGAGCTTTGTTTTAGTCACGCCGATCCTCTTTTGGAAATTTTTTTAAAATAAGGGGTCGAAGCTTCCAGCTCTAGAAGCTTCGTAACAGAAGTTTGGTAAATGGTTGAGCCAGATGGAGTCGAGGATGTCAGTTTTGGCTCCTTTCCCCTATAAAGATGGAACGACCTCAAGAGATAAGACCTTCTACCATGAGAATAGGAACCATCTCCCATCCATTCATGCTATATAAACCTCCATTTTTCCCAAGCACAAGCTAGTGTTGAAGTGTTAATGTTGGTGTGCTAGTGCTAATTAAGTTTGGAGTAAACAACAAGCTATTCATAGTTGTATCTCTCTAGTTGTGTGTGAGGGAGAAGTGTGAATTTGGTTTAGTGTGAAGCCTAAAGGGAACAACCTTAAAACTATGATTGATGAGGCCATCATGGAATTCTAACATAAGTGTGTGGGAACCTGGTTTTGTCGGAGGAGAACAACAACATCAAGACAATGGTTGTAATCTCTTCTTGATTCAATATATATGAAACTATCAATTGATTTCCTACATAATGTTTCATCTCACATGTTTATAGATTAATTATTCTTGACTTGTTAAGTAGGTTGAATTACAATTTGTCTATTATCATAGTTGTTGTTTGTTGTTGTTTAGTTGTTTCAGGTGTTCGAAGAACGAAACGGGAGATAGCTGAAGCGAGCAAGCAAGGTCATCATCAAACAGGATAAGCATACTAAGAGGTAGGCCCTCTTAATTGGTTCTAACCTAAGGAAATCTTCCATAGAATGTCTTGTTTGTGGCTAGACCCATTATGGAGCTAGAGGAATTATTTGTTTCCGCACTCATAATTTTACTTCACCACAAATTGGCGATTCCACTGGGGAACCAATCCTTCTGTTTGTTGGATTGGAATTTCAAGGTTTTGTGTGAAATTTTCTAGTTTTGTCATTTCCATTTAGTTCTGTTTGTTTTTCTTTGCTTACTAGCCTGGGTTTGAAATTCATAATAGCAAGTCTGGTCCCAACTTTCGAAATTTTTTATGTTTTTCTTAGCATCCTCACTCAGCGCACTTAATTCGCTCACAGTCGCACCGATCAGCACGCTTAATTCGTTGATAGTCACATCGATCAGTGTGATATACCGAGAAACAGTTGTGTCGACCCCCTTCTGGCGCTTGTTGTCAGTTAGGCAGTCATGTCGATGCTAGTAAGTGAATATTAGGGTTTGCCCCAAATCTTGGCCAATGTGTTTTTCTCTCATGATTTTGACCCTGTAAGCCTTTTAAACTGTCTTCTCCTTGACTAGAAAGCTGCTTTTCATTTTGTTTGTTTGCTTTTTGATTTGTCATCTTTTCGCTTGATTTTTTGGGTCATTGGATGCTTAGTGGCAATAGGGAATCTAGATTTCCATCCATTCAGCTGATTGTGAACTCAGTGAGTCAAGTTGTTGGTGCATTTACTTCTTGCATTTCATTTACGGTCCTTCTACAACTTTGACCTCCATTACACAAGTTTGAAAAGTTTTCATTTTCTTGTCTAAACGTTTCTTTTCCGGCATGGATCACATTGCTTGCCTTGTTTTTGGTAAAGTAGTTGTTTCATTAGTTTGAAAGAGGTTTTCTTTTCGTGTTTTTCATTTGCTTGATAATAGATTGTCTCGAAAATGTTTTCATTGAAGTGTTTTATGAGAAATTCATTTCGTCATTTCATGAAAAGTATAAAATTCTAGTTTGTTGCATCAATATGCTACAGTAGTTATCATCATGGAAGACTAGGATTGCATTGGAATTTGGAAAGAAAAATAGCTCTCTTTGCTTTTGAAAGGATTGTTAGAAATGTACTTGTTAGGAAATTAGGAATTGGAATGTATTTTTCATTAGTTTATTTTCTCAAAAAGTGAAGTAGTGAAAAATCATTTTGCTTTCGTTTACTTGGTTGTTTGCATTTGATTGTGTGTTTTCTACCCTCTCTAATGTAGACAATTCATTGAACTGAAAGGGTCTGGTCTCATTTAGCTGCATTTAGGGTTTTTCAAGTCACTTCGCTAAGGCCTGAAAACTGAGACATAAATCAAGATAAACTTTAAAATGAACTCAATTAACCTAAGGCGCATTTGAAATCTAATGATCACATCTGGAAAGTCTATGCTAGATACGTGTTCTTGCATATTTAAACCTAGCAGCTGTCATTAGCTTCAGCACTAGACATCGCTAGTACAGATTTGTGCTCCCCATACCATCGAGTGTATAACGGGAGACCCCTCTAGGTTGCGATCCTTTACCCATAGGAAGCCGAGTCGGCTGCCTTACAAACGTGATACATCGAACACAATGTTCGGGGAGATTGCATGCCCGTACTTCTCGGTTCGCCGGGGGTATTATGCAGTTCATGGTTGCCTGGTAATCCTTTTTACCTAGATCATCCAGAGCAGTCATTTGATATTTTTTTTACTCATTAAACTTAAAATATCGTTTGAGTGCTTGTCCTTTCGAGCTTGTTTCCAATCAAAAGTGATAGAGTCATCTTTGTTTCTTTCTCGACTCTTAAAACATGAAAGAGCACCAATCTATTTATGCATCTTAAAAAATTGATTGCCCACAATCTTATAACATCCTGTTAGTCATTTCTAGACCAAATTGTGATTTTTCCCTAAAGAACATTTTAAAGACTTGAAGTTTATCTCTCTCTTTTCCTGTTAACTAAGACAAGGTCATCGTGGCTGAACCATCCGTTTCACCTAGTTCCTCTTCCTCTCCTCCATCTGAAAGATTGTGTGAGGAGCCTTTTCCTAAATTACCAGAGTCACTCGAGGACCAAGGTGTTGAACTTGGAATCATTCTGAGCATTCAAACTTTATCATCACGTCCTCCTCCTACTTAAGATACTGGGTCACCTGCTGATATTGGCCTAGAATCTCTGGACAATTCCATCCAAACTCCTGAGAGTTCGTCAACTACTGACAGTCAGCTTGGACTGGTCATATATCCTCTGAATCCTTTATTCAACCCTGTTGTGATATCACCACAGCGTCATATAGTTCGTACAATCAACCGGTTGTTCCTTTGGAATTATCCCCTCGTACCTCTTTGATCATTTGCAGTCATTTGTTCCTAACTAGGGAACCTGAAGGTGAAGCTCTAGTCACCTCTCTGGATGAGTTAGAAATTTCTACTCCACACACTGTCGAGGAGGAAGAACATCCATTTCCTCCTGAAGGTTTCCCCTATATAGGGAGCATTCCCATCATGTGTATCGGGAATTGCCACCTAATTATGTGTCTTTGGCACAATTGGTTTCAGGTACACCTATTGCCTCATCAGTTTACCATAACCATGTTTGGGTGTCTAGCGCCATGCCTAGTACAGGTTTGTTCATTGCAAATCTGACCTCCCAATAGGTCGTTACCTCAGTATCGGTGAAACGCACCGTTCCGAACCCTCTTGTATTGCCCATCCTAGTCATCCATCTGGTTCAACTGGTGGTCTCGAAGAATGTTACTGTTAGTTCTTCGATCCCTTCAGTAAGTGGCCAAGCTGTGCCACCACCTGGGGGGAAGAATCTGAGCGTTTCTATGGTCTTAGGTACCACCAATGTGATTAGCTCACAGGCTCACATGGTTGACATGAACCAACCTTCTTCTAGCATTATTCAAAACCCTGTCAGTCCTGCTGGATCAAGCAATGTCCAGTACCAACATGTTCAAAATACTATTGGTCCGTCTGGGTTAAGCAATTTCCAGTATCAACAGCCTTATGAGGCTCATGTTCAGTACCAAACTCCTTACGTTCCATATGGTTCTCAAGGAATGATTAATTCACCTTTCGTCCTTTAGTCTAGGCAGTACGTTCAGCCTAGCTCATCCACTTTTCATGGTGTCTATGGCTAGATTTAGTTTGGAAATTTTCCAAGCACTGTTCAAGTACCTTTGCAATAGCAAAGGTACCTTTGTTGTAGTAAGGATTGTCCATGCAACAACAAGGGCAGATGATATCGCAGCAAGGCCATTGCAACAATCGCAGGGGAAATCCTCGCAACCATTGCAACAAACCATGCAGTAGCAGATGCAGTATGCTCTGCAAACCTCCCAACTTATGTCTTCACAGGGCTAGCCTCTGCATCCCCAAGGGAAACTTTTGCAGTCGCAAGGTCAACCCTTGCAATAGAAAAACCAACCCAGGCAGCAATAACCCTTATATACATATCAGCAAGGTCAACCTTTACACGGACAGGGCCAGGGTCAAGTCCTGTAGCAGCAAGCCCAAAACCCTAATGTCATAGGTCAACAGGTACATAATCCTTTCTCCCAAGGGAAGAAGGTACAAAATCCCTATGTCCAAGGGCAACAAGTGTACAATCCTTATGTCCAAGGGCAGCAGGTCCAAAATCCTCTTGTTCAAGGGCAACAGGTTCAAAAACCGTATGCTCAGGGACAATAGGTACAATATCCATATGTCCAAGGTCAACATGCTCAACAACATTTTAACACATATGTTGCTTATCAACAACCTATAACCGGACAATTCCAAGGTGTTCAAGGTCAAAATCCTCCCTATGGCCAAGGTAACCCACAATGGGGGTATAATCAAATGCCATATGGCCAAAATCCCCCACTATGGGGCCAAAATACTTACCAGCAGGGATAGGCTCCTCCAGTTGGACCTGCTTATCGACCTCCAATGGCTTTTAATACTCAGTTTTCATTCTTAGCCACACTAGAGTTTCTAGATGTGTCTCACCTTACGAATGATCCAATTCTTCATTTTCCATACTGGCCTCCGGTTCCGTCCAAGATCCTGAGCGATTGTCCTAAGTTTGATGGGAAAGCGAAAGAAGATCCTCAAGCCCATGTGATGACATATCACCTTTGGTGCTCTTCGAATTCTTACATTGACAATTCTATTCATCTCCATTCTTTCCAACAAACCCTCATAGGTGTTACAGCCAAGTGGTACATCAAGCTTCCTCAAAGTACCTACCATGAATTCAACTCTTTAGTCATGGCTTTCCTCACGCATTTCTAGTTGTCGGTTCACTATGAAACTGGTACCTATTTGCTCACTTCACTTAAGAAAGATATTGTGACACACATCTCCGATCACATCCATGAATGGAGACGTAGATGTCCCCTCATCAAATTTGAGATTGCGATATAACTATGGGTGGATGTGTTACCAAAGAACAAGCCATTGCTCATGCCCAGTACTTAGATCTTGTTTATTCTCAGTTTGGCACTTTGTATAAGTTATTACCCGATGCTCTGTGGCCATCATTTAATCCCATGACATCGAAGTCACAGGTTACATCCCCTGTTGATGGAGTAATTGGTTCAGTGTCCCAGACCCCTGCTAAATATTATTCCAAACATAAATCGGTATCAAACATTGCTTCCAATAGTTCCTCCCAGAATCCAACTGGCCCTGGTAAAACCTTAGAGGTCCACGCTATCCAGTCTACCATAGTGGACAAAACCTCGAAAGGTAAGAAGAAAGGCAAAGGCAAGGGTAAAGCTCATGCCCCAAAATAGGGACCTCCTAAGTTGTCTGTTGGTGATTCTTCACAACAGAAGCCTAAGTATCCATGCCTCATTTGCGAGGAGGATCACTATACCAAGGATTGTCCTCGACGGTTCGAAGTCAATCGTTTGCTCAAAGGGACCCCAACTGTCCCAAAGGAGCCGTTTCCATCTTAGCAGACTCAAATGGTAGATTAAACTCAATCATTTGCTTCCTTAGGATCTCAAATGTTCATGATGAGTACGCCTATTAATGTGGCTACTAGATCAAAAATATTACCAAAATCCTGCTTCGACAACCGAGAAAGAGAAAGAGGCCACCCGTTCTTCTTTTGCCTCAAATTCTGGCCCTCTTCATATCAAGTGCCCTAACCCTGATTCCGCTATTCGGCCACCCTCTTGAGGTGTGCTAAGGAAATCCTTGTACAATCCCAACTCTCAAGCCGTTGAGCACTATAACATTGTTGAGGATTTGGCTCAGGCACCGTCAGCTATGTCGGCTCTCAAGGTGCTCCAAAGCTGTCCGTCTCAGCGGAAATCTTTGTTGTCAGCTATAAGGGGTATTGGTCCTAGCGATTCCAATTTGATATGTTTTGATCTAGAGAACCATGTTCCGTGCTTGCCTCATCATATTTCCTTATTCAGGTAACCATCAATGAGAAAACCATGCACAAGACTGTCATCGATGAAGGTGCTTCCACCTGCATGATGTCGACCGCCTGTTGGAATGCCATTGGTTCTCCTACTTTGAACCAATCCTTGAACACTTTGGAAGCTTTCGAAGGGTGTGATTCACAACCCTACGGTGTCTTACCTAACCTTGCCATTACTTTGGAGGGCAAGATAGTACAAGTCGAGGTAGATATTGTTGACGCTAATCTCAATTATAATCTTCTACTCGGCCGGAGCTGGACCCATGCCATGCATGTTGTAGCCTCCTCCTTATTCTGCGTGATTCGTTTTCGCCATCAAGAGAAGATCGTCACTATCGACTAACTGTCCTTATTTGCCTCTTCCTCCTTAGATGGCAATGTTTTGTATGTCAAGCACTCTGGTGCTCCTTATGAGAGTGTGGGGGTCAGTCTTTTCAAAGATTCTACCTTGATGGGAATTTTTCCCTCCCACCTCCTCATGTTGCCTCTGTCAGCATGATCTCGGTCAAATTTTATACTTGGGTCATACCTTCACCAGATCTTGTTGATACCTAGGGTGAGGTTATGCCACTTAGTCCTACCAAAATCAATTATGTGCATATTGTTTCGGCCTCGAGTTTAATATCCTTTGTTTCTCTTGTTTTGAGGACTTCTCTTAATAAGTATTCTCAATCCCCTTGGCTTGGCGCTTCAGAATCTCTTGATCCCTTAGCCGAGACTTTTCTTGCTGATAAAAGTATCATGGAAGTAATGTCTCTCGAGGAACCATCTTGGAATGATACCCATCATCTTTCCTTGTTCCTGCCTCGCCCGACAGTCATGTCTACCTATCTCAAAGAGTTCTTTTCTGAGTTTCCTTCCCACCCACTTGCAACACTAATCCTGACTCATGAAGCATGGTTGGAAGGAAATTTGGGTAATATTACCAAAATGATTCCAATTGATATTTCTATCAAACCTAGTATCATTGAACATGTCCATATCAGGGTAACTTGCTCTCCTGATGAGATCAAGACCTATACCCGTCCGTTTCAAGAATTTTTTGATGTGTCTGCATGGTTGTATGAAGAAATGCTTGGCATTGATCCTAGCATCATTGTGCATGAAATACTAACTTATCCTCATGCGAAGCCCGTTTGCCAACGACTCTGCCCAGTGCACCCTAGGAAAGCCACTGCTATCAAGGGTGAAGTTGAAAATTTTCTCAAAGATGGATTCATCTATTCGATCCCTATTACAGATTGGGTGTCAAATACTGTCTCGGTGACAAGAAAAGAAGGCACGATACACATTTGTGTTGATTACCGTGATCTCAACCGTGCCTGTCCTAAGGATAACTAACCTAATCCCTTCATTGACTAGATCATCGACGAATGTGCACCAACCGATCAAGAAAAGACAACTTTTATCTATCGATGGGGTACTTTCATGTACAAAAAGCTCCCTTTTGGCCTAAAAAATGATGGGGCTACATTTTAGCGGGCAATGTCTTATGCATTTCATGATATTCGCAACATTGTCCAGCATTATTTGGATGACCTTCCTGCTCATTCTTGTAAGCAACAAGATCACCCTAACCATCTTCGACAGATTTTTCTTCGCATAGAAACTACAACATTCGGTTAAACCCGCATAAATGTGTTTTCTGCGTAGAATCTAGACGACTCCTCAGCTTTATCATTTCCAAGGATGGTATCCGCCTTGACCTGCTTAAAGTAGAGGCCATTGTAAATTTGCCCTCTCCATCTTCATTGCACCAACTCTAGAGCCTACAAGGAAAGGAAAATGTCCTCCGTCGTTTCATACCTAATTATGCTAGGCTAGCTATATAATTTACCTGGTTGCTCAAACAAGGAACGCCCTTTTCCTGGGATGAGGTTGCCCAAAAGTATTTCAATGACCTCAAGGTTGTCCTCGTCAATGCTCCTTTGCTGCATCCCCCAGATTATCATCGATATTACTTCCTTTACCTAGCTGCAGCCCCTAGCACCATTGTTATGGTCCTGGTCCAAGACAACGACGAAGGCAATGAACATGTTATCTACTACCTTAGTCGTAATCTCCTCGACATCGAAAAACATTATGCCCATGTCGAGAAGTTGGCTTTGGCTGCCATACAGGCTGTTCAATGTTTTCAGCACTACATTCTCTTACGCACTACTACTATGATTTCTAAATGCAACCCCATGACCT
This sequence comes from Pinus taeda, assembly GCA_000404065.3. NCBI lineage: Eukaryota > Viridiplantae > Streptophyta > Pinopsida > Pinales > Pinaceae > Pinus > Pinus taeda. The sequence goes on along the minus strand of APFE031217119.1, from coordinate 187,595 downwards.
ACATCCTGACTCCTCAGTTGCTGGGGGGAAAGTATTCTAAATGGATTTTCATCCTGCAAGAATTCAATTTGGTGTTTACCACTACCAAATCTAAGAAGTCACTAGTTTTTGCCAAGTTGATTTGTTCCCTTCCTTCTACGTCTCTCCCCATTGGTGTAGGTGAACAACTTCCAGATGAAACTCTTTTCCTAATGATCACCCTTGACCCGTGGCATGGTGGTATCATCGTGTATCTCTAGACATCCACGTTTCAGTCCGCATTGACTAAGGATGATCGCTGACAGATTTGACATCACTCCCAACCCTACCATATTATTGGTGATACTTTATACCATGTCGGTGTCGATTTAGTTCTTTGTCGATGCCTTACTCTCGAGGAGGCTGAGAGAGTTCTCAATGACTGCCATTCCGGGGCATGTGGCTATCATATGTCTGGCTATACTACCACTCAAAAATCCTTCACGTTGGTTATTTCTGGCCATCCATTTTCAAGGAATTCATCCTTGCTGTTCACAAGTGCCATGAATGCCAAATTTACCAACACACGATGCACGCCCCACCTGCTTACCTACACCCCGTCATTATCGTTGGTCCTTTTTCCAAATGGGGCATCGCCTATATGACATGTAACCCTTGTTCGGATGGGGGGCATGGTTATATTATTGTTGTTGTGTATTATTTCACCAAATGAGAAGAAGCGATGCTGACATACTCTACATATGGTAAAAAGACGACTCAATTTCTTTTCAATCACATTATTTATAGGTCTGGTGTACCTCAAGCCATTGTCACAGACCATGCCTCCCATTTCTGAGATTACATGATGGTGGAGCTGACCTCTACGTTGGGTTTGCGCCATGATGGCTCAACCCCGTATTACCCTCAGGGCAACGATCAAGTTGAAGCTGTGAACAAAGTTTTGGTTATAATGATTCAACATACTATTGGGATGCACAAGTCAAATTGCCATCTCATGCTCTTCTCAGCTCTATGGGGTTACCGAACCTCGACCAAGAATGTAATTGGTTTCACACCATTCTAGCTTGTCTATGGTTTGGAAGCAATGTTACCGATTAAATGTGAGATTCCTTCACTCAAGCTGGCTATCAAACTTCTCCCCGAAACATCACCTCAGGAAGAATGCCTCTTCTATTTAAAACGGTTGGATGAGACTCGTCATCTCGCTGCTTTGGTCATTGAAGCACAAAATAAGCGAGTCAAGTTCCATTTCAATTGATCGGTCTCCCCTCACGTGTTCTCTAAGGGTGATTTGGTTTTACTATACGACCAAGCTAATGATAAGTTGGGGGTAGGAAAGTTCAAGCCCATGTGGCATGGACCTTACATTGTAAAATGTGTTTTGCGAAAAGGGGCCTGTGAGCTTATTGATTATAAGGGCAATCCTTTGGACAAGCCCCATAATGGGTTTTATCTCAAAAATTAGTATGCTTAGGTTATCTTGTGTGGTTACTTGTGTACATTAGTGTGTCATTCATTTTTGTGCAGTGTGGTTTGGTGTGTTAGTTTTCAAACAACTTTCATGTTTATTATTTTTTCCCTGCTTTGTAGATGTCTGTGACTCCTCACATTGGTTTCGCTGATGGTGCTTGCCATAGTACCTGGAATCTATCCTCCACGACATGGGTTATTTATGACCCTCACGGTGAGTTGATTGACCTTCAAGGTATTTGTTTAGGTCACACAACTAATAACATTGCCGAGTACAACGCAATCATCGAACTGTTGTCAAAAGCCATTGCTCTTGACATTCGAGAGTTGGTTGTCAACCTGGATTCACAACTTGTTGTCCTTCAACTCAACGGGCAATATTTCGTCAGATATTGAGAATTTATCTTTGTATTCGTCTACTAGAAAGACATTTTGATTACATTACATATCATTATATTCCTAGGTGCATGAATGCATTGACAGATGCATTCGCCAATTATGTGTTGGATAGACATTTACGAAACATGTGAAAAGACAATACAAATCATTTGTACCAAAGTAAGCAAGAAAATACAACATATATATATATATATATATATATATATATATATATATATATATATATATATATATATATATATATATATATATATATATATATTATACACACATATATATGTATGTATTGTATGCATGTATGTATGTGTATATGTAGACATATACATACATACATATATATATACATATACACATACACATACACATACACACACACACACACACACACACACACACACACACACACACACACACACATATATATATGGTGATAATGTTTGATATATCAAAACCCAAAAAAATAATGTGTGTTGAAAACAACATTGGCAGCTCGCAGGCCTCATAGATCCGTGGCATGCATGCCTAAAAAAATGAAAACGCTAGACCTAGGAACTAATAAGCATGGTGATTGTGGTAGCATGAAATGGCTCGTGCAACATGAGTCAGCAATCAACAGATCCAATCCGATACTCCCACCATGTGTCACTGGTACTGGCGAGGAATGTCTCCCACTCGAGCATAATCTGGGATACCATGAGTCAAGCCCTCAAGGTTCCTCGTGATCTCCTCCTCATTGTCACTCCCCTCTTGATAGGGAGCGACATCAAACTAGTGGGAAACACGCCTGGCTCTTGGGGACATCATGCAGGACACTCTGTTCCAACATCTGCATTAGCAAAACAAAATGTTATAAACACATATATATCAAAAACAACTAAATAATCACAAAATTTAAAAATTGTTTTTTTACCTTCATCGTTGAAATCCTCTCCTTCTAGTAGCGGCATGTCTGGATCTCCACGGAAGTCAGTGCCACTGTATGGCCAATCCTCCACGACGATCAGATGTCACCATAGCCATGAAAAGAAGGCAGGACTATAAGACATATGCTAGCCCCCAGTGGTTCGAGGCATCAAACAACTCCAACGGGACATCCGTGGGTTACGTGGCATCGAAGGATCTACCTTAGTCAACTGGTATTAGAACAATGACACCCGTTCCAAGAAAAAGGTCACTAGTACATATTCGAAGAAAAATTGGTTCAAATTCCCCACCTTAGCTTTTGTCAGCTGGCATTTTATGTTGATCTTCATGGATTCAGCTCAATTGAAGATCATCGATGATGTACAGTCGAAGGCATATAGAGATTTAGACTTGTTAGTCTCGTGCACTGCTTGGGACCCTGCCACTCTGTTGATAATCAGCAGTAGCACTCTAAGTGTCAGATCTCGCATTGTGGCAATCTCAATCTTGTCACTCTTGGATTTGAGGGCTTTAGGGAAACATTCGGCAAGCAGCATGGATATTATTGCCCCAAGCGGTCATGACCCATATAGGTTAACTAGTTCCCCTCTCCGGGATAGTCCAGTGATGAAATATATGTCTAAAGTTTCTAACTCCAGCTCTTGGTAACCAATGATGAATATTTCCCGATTTATGTCGCAGAGACTAATCAGGTATCGAAGCAACCCAGGTTGGGCCCGCATCCCTGTTGTGAGAAAGAACTTTAGGATCCAACAGTTCCTTAAAGCATTCAGGCAATTTGGATCATTCAGCGCCTGGGTGTCCACATCTTCGTGTTCACGTTCTTTATAGTATACCTTTTTCGACGATTCTTTCCTACAAAAACCATATATTTAAGTCAATAATCATTTTTGGCCAATAAAATTTGGATTCCAATGGTGGTTTTGAAGGGAAACTGATTTTTTTCCTTGTTCATGGTGTGGCATGCCTATTTTAAAAATAGTTGTGCTGATGGCATGATAGGATGTTTTAATCACCCTTGGTCGGCGTGATTCAATGCTCAGAACTCACACAGATCGAGGGAATTTTTTTTTGACAAAACCTCCCTCAAAAATCCAAAGAATGGATGAAAACAAAAAAAATAGTATAGAAATGGAGCTTAGGGCCTTGGCTCTTACCTGGCACTGGTGGCTCGGCGAATGACCTCCTGGATCTCCCGCAATCTTCTCTGGAATAATTAGGGAAAAAGTGGGTGAAATTTTTTTCACAACAAGGTAAAATGGTAAATGGTAAAAAATATTTACTTTTCCTCCTTTTTATTCATTTTTCATGAAATATTAGGTTTTATAAATGTTTTGACATATTTTGCCTCAAGAATTGGATAATGCACTTTACTTTTTTGTGCACTGATAGGTGATGGATGTTCGACGATGATGCCAAGTCACGTTTCAACTCTTTTCTCGACTTGTAAAACTCAAATGAAAAGATTGCCGAGTATTTTTCCCTTTTGACTCATAAAAGAGAATAAATTGGGGGGTTCACTTTCAAGCTCTTTTTTGACCCTCTAAAAGATAGCCGAGCCCTTGTCGTTTCAAACTCGTTAACGGATGTGAAGCATCATGCGCTCGGTATATGTTTACTCCTTTTTCGGGCTGGGATGCACTATTTACGAAAAAGGTACTCCTTGACTGAAATGGTCAACTGGTTCTCTCAAATATCATTTTCTACCTTTTCGCGCTTGAGAGACACAAATGTACAAAAAGGGACCATGTGGAGTTTTATTTTCCGTGTCTTTTTCAAACTCTCTAAATATGAAAAAGATACCGAGTTACACCTTTGTCAGACTTGTTAAAATATTAAATGACATCGGATTCATCACCATGACAAACATGAGCTTCTCTTTTCTAGGGCTCATTAAACTTGGTCGGATTTGTCCGAAGGATGAACTAACAGTTCAAGCATATGTTATCCCCTTCAAGCTTGCGATTAAAAAATAATTGGGGTGCCGTCAGAAATGGTGGGGGAGAATTTGGGAATCTAATCAGTTGTGTCGGCAGCTTACTCTTGAACATGACACTTTTGTTTTGTGTCGAGTTGGGATATCCTCCTTTGTATCATTGACATTCCTGGGTTGGGCTGTTCATTTTTTCCTTCCATTTGATCTCTGCCACATCATCATGACCACCGATCGAATGGGTCTAAAGGCTGCCAAACTTCCAGTCGTGTCACCAATATGTTCAAGAGTTGTCCTTCTACAATTACACTTACCCCTAATTCTATGTATCATATAAAATCATTTTGCATCCCTTTGTCTCGTGTCGATGATGTGAGATACATTATGGCCCTTCTTTGACACGGTCACTTCTTGTCGACTTCAGCTCATTATCTAGGAAGTTGGCTGAGAGACTCCCTTCCAGTACCTTAGAGCTTGCATACCCTAATGGAAAGTTCTTCACACTCGATGACAAGTTCACATCATTGGCTTTCGATCGAGTGATTTCATGAGTGCTCGACTTCAGTTACTCTATTCACATTCCATGGATTGTTTTGCTAGTACCTTGAGGACCATTGTCATTATTGGTGGTTTCTCTCACGCTTGTTAACAGTTCACATCATTGGTTGGTAATCAAGTGATTATCTAGCATGTTCGGCATCAACACATCTATTCACATGTTAGAATTTGCACTTTGATCGGGTCGTGTTGGTGCGCAAGACCCTAGGCTCAGATCACAAAAGTCCAGGTTGCAAAGTGATGTGACATGATTATGTGATCCTTCTCATTATTGGGTGGCTGCGACCATACCTTGGTTTCAATATGATCCTCTTTTTTGGATGGATGCGCCCATGCCTGGATCCATTTACATGATTATTCTCTAGATGGATGCATCCATACCATGATTCATGTATCATTTGACAGGGTTTTTAGTTATGTATATGTATTTGTACTTGCTTGCAAATTTTTCGATGACAAACTCTGGTTCCCCACGCTGATTCATAAATAATTTCATCCCTCACTCTAGTTTGGCCTTCACGCTTTAGGGGGCATCTGTTACAAAACATTTTGTCACTATACCTGTACTCCCTGTTCATTGATCTTGGAGGACCTATAAAGTTAACCCTACATGCTTTCCCTTCGTGAAGAAACTCCCATTGTGTCCCTCTTCATGAGCAGAACAATTCCCTTTTGCACCATTTCTCCAAAATCTTCTATTTTTCCCAATTTACAAGACAGTGCTAATGGCCGTTGTCCTCCTCGCTCCGATATGTAGGGATCAACACTATCCCTAGCGTTGACCAGACCGACTGAGCTTTGTTTCAGTTGTGCCTATCCTCTTTTGGAAGGTTTTTTAAATAAGGGGCCGAGGAGTCGAGGATTTCAGTTTGGGCTCCTTTCCCCTATAAGGATGGAACTACCTCAAGAGATAAGACCTTCTCCCATGATAAGAGGAACCATCTCCCATCCATTCATGCTATATAAACCTCCATTTTTCCCAAGCACAAGCTAGTGTTGAAGTGTTAATGTTGGTGTGCTAGTGCTAATTAATTTTGGAGTAAACAACAAGCTATTCATAGTTGTAGTTCTCTAGTTGTGTGTGAGGGAGAAGTGTGAATTTGGTTTAGTGTGAAACCTAAAGGGAAGGACCTTAAAACTATCATTGTTGAGGCCATCATGGAATGTTAACAAAAGTGTGTGGGAACCTAGTTTTGTCGGAGGAGAGCAACCACGTCAAGGCAATGGTTGTAATCTCTTCTTGATTCAATATATATGCAACTATCGATTGATTTCCTACATAATGTGTCATCTCACATGTTCATGGCTTAATGCTTCTTGACTTGTTAAGTAGGTTGAATTACAATTTTTCTATTATCACGCTTGTTGTTTGTTGTTGTTTACTTGTTTCGGGTGTTCGAAGAAGGAAACATGAGATATTTGGAGCGAGCAAGAAAGGCCATCATCAAATGGGATAAGCGTATTAAGAGGTAGGCCCTATTAATTGGTTCTAACCTAAGGAAATCTTCCATAGAATGTCTTGTTTACGGCTAGACCCATTATCAGGCTAGAGGAATTGTTTGTGTCCACACTCATAATTTTATTTCACCACAGTAACACCTGCATACAGATCTCATAATATTGAACACTGAATCATCAATCACTAAACCATATATAGGCCATTTCACTAATTACAGATTACTAAACCAATCACATATTTCTGAACTAATTACATACCATAGATCATACACCTAGTCAAACTTTTGTATCATTAAAATTGATCAACTCAACCAGGTCACCTCAATTTTCATGTTAGACATAGATTATCATGGTAGAGACCTCATCGATAGACAATAACAAGGAAACCATACAACATCAAATGTAAACATCAATCATCAGATCAAACCCTAGATTGTATATGTGACTTCCACAAGGAATATCAATGTATGTACGTGCTCGCCATGGACAACACCCACGTACGGATCTGCACATACTTAAAATTATTTCGCAAAATACACAACCCTACAAAGATAGATCTGTGTATGTATGCGACTATTCTCAAACATACCCGCGTACAAATATGAATTTTTTTTTTTGCAAACACAATTTCACTTTCTGCAACCTTTACTCTCAATACTACAGACTTCTAAATAAATCACAATATCATAGTTTCATCAATATTAGCTACTTAGACATTTTCAACAAGTAAATAAATCAAGCATATATGTCAACATATTTTAGATCTTTCAAAACTGAGTCTTCTCCTTACTCCCTTGTGCATACTTTTTTTAGATCAAATCATTCATAGACAACTCAATACTTTCACACCTAACACTTTGAAATCCATCTCCTTATAAAGCTTTAGCATTAGCCAATACCTTAGGCCAATCCATTAGTAATACCTTTAGTATTCTTTGACGAGATCAAATGACCTTTGTTTCTTCCATTACTATGGGCCAATACCATGGTAATGACCCCTGGTATCCAGATTACCATAGTGAAGATATTGTACGTGACTTTTCTTCACAATACCCGTGTGTACGCGACCTTGCTTCTCTGGATCCACATATACTTTTTCAAAATTTTCTTTTATCATCCATCTGCCTCTGAACTATCATTTCTCTGTCCATCACCTCTGTAGCATCTACTCCAGTCTGCATAATCATATTGTTATCACAATGTTCACATCTTCATCAAGTAGGTTTCCAACAAGGAAAACACATTTAGCCATAATTCCAACAGAGGATAACATATGGTTGGCCTATAAGTGAATAATTTGGATGATTCCTTTTGTGTATTTTTAATGAACCCTAAGGAGTGGTTTGGTCTTATCATGCTTGACGAGTCTTACGCTGTTTATGTTTTTTTGAGTACAACAAAGGGGTATCTCAACTTCTTTTTCGTATTGAGAGAGTTTGATAAAGAGGAAAAGAAAACTCTAAGATGCTCCTTTTCATAAATTTAGTCCCTTAGGCCCGAAAAGGCATAAAACAATACCCAGGAAAAGTTATCCCAGTTTGTAAATAGTTATCCCAGTTTGTAAAAGGGGTAAACTTATACGAAGTAGATGTACTTTCATTTACTTTAACAAGTGCGAAAGAGACAAGTGTTCTTGGAAATCTTTTCATATTTTGGGAGTTTGAAAAGAGATTAAAGAGGACTTTAGGGGGTTCATTTTTGTAAGATTTACTGAGCCCAAAAAAGTGAAAAGAATATGTTCAATAACATATTCTCATGTATTTACGAGAATGAGAAGGAACAAAGACTAAGATTAGTAACATATTATCATGTATCTATGAGCACGAGAAAGAACAAAGTCTAAGCTCGGAATAGGTTTCATTTTGTTTTACATAAGAATGAAACAAAGACAAACTATGCTTGAGAGTGGTTTCATTTTCACAAAATCTTGAAACAAAGAAAAATGATGCTTGAGATAAGTACATTTCCCCCAACATAAGGGTAGAGGCATGACCCCCAACTTTGTTTCATCTGCTAACAATTCTTATGGACCCAAATAGACTTCTGCTTACTGATAGAAATATGTTCATCAATAAGGAAGGGCGAGGGTCATGTGATATAGGCAGATGAAATGAACATTCATCTATGAGATGAAGTAAAAACAACTGAAATTGAAATTTATGAGATCTAATTAAAGATTCAAATCAATTAGAGGGGATTTGCTTAATTTTTTAATGAGCATGACACAAGAAAAGAACCATGCTCAAAGGTTTGTTTCATTTTTATGCGATCTTGAAACATAGAAGAAAATATGCTCATGGTGACTTGTTTCATTTTTTAATGAGCTTGACACAGTAAAAGAACAATGCTCATGCACTATTTACCTTGATCATGGCTCCCAAGAGACCAAGGCTGTGGAAGGAATACATATCAAGCCTGGATTGATTATGCTTCCAAGAGGTTTTCATTAGATGGAAGAACAATGCTCTATAAGGAATACATATCAATGGATCCAATAGGGGTAGGAAGATTACGCTTCAATGCCCCCAGTAAATAATTTACCATATCACCTACTGGATCTAGGTTAAAAGAAGTTCAACAAACAATGAGAGGCTATTTTTTGTCAGTAGGTCTAGGTATGGAATATGTTGGCACATAATTAACCCGTGGCAAGTGCATACCACTTGCATATTATGAACATTTAGGGGAGTTGGATGGTTGGCAGTCAAATCAAGACCAACAAATGAAAGTTGGTTAAAAGTCACAATTTTTCTATCATGTGGGAATGACATCACTTGAAGGAGTGTAGACACAACAACTTTCATAACATAAACATAGTCTCATCCAAGGAGAAAATTGAAATCCAAGGGGCCTTGAACTACCATAAGATCAGTACATATAGTTTTTCCTTTTAATGTAATAGGCATCTGAGGAAGGATCCCTAAAGGTTCATTGGCTCTTCTATTAAAAGCCAATAGACTCTGAGTAACAGGCACAAGTTGGGGGGAACCTAAATCTTGCTAAGTAGTCAAGGATAGAATGCTAACAGGAGTGCCTTCATCTATAAAAATGTTATATATGTTCGTATCACAAGCCTTCACCATGGTTTGGAAAGGCATGTAAGAAGGGAGACGAGGCTATGTCAATTGATTCCAATTAAAGGAAATGACCTCATTACCTGGAGGGGGTTTTGTGAGAATAGGAGTAGCGCCCCCTTATTCAGTGGGATCTGAAGTAACAAGAAGAACTCGAGTGGTATTAATTTCACTCTCTAAGGGAAGAGTATGATTGACTGAATATGGAATTGAATTGATCACTTTTTCAACCAATGGGTGGTTGTTAAAGGACTCATGGCATTAATGTTAAGGGAGAGTAGGATTGACTAAAGATGGAATAAGATTAATCACTTCATCAACTAATGGAGGATTGGAGGAAAAATTATGGTAACCAGTTGGAAGTTATTGCTAGGAAATAATAAGTTTTCCCAATAATTTTGAGGCTTCATCCATATGAGGGAAAAGGTGAGTTTGATGACTCCCTTCACATAACCTACAAATAAACCTAACTTCATCCTTTTTCCTAGGTGTTAGGGTAGTATCATTTAGGGTTGAAGTGTCTCCTTTCTGTTATGCATTTTTAGAATTTGATGGTCAATTTAGCCTATGAATCACTAAGGTGTCATAGCCTAAAGTTTTACTTGTCAAAGGAGCCATTCAATTCTTGAAGTCCTATGGTAAAAAAATTCTAAATGTTTGGGAATTTTTTTTCATATGAAGTCTAGTTCAAATCATGTTGCAGGTGTTTTCACTGTAAATTTCTCGGAAGCATATTTCCAATGGCATATCTAGTTCTTCCGATTGACTTCTAGATCAAAAGTTAGAGCAAGTTCAAATTTACTCTTCAAAACTAGAAAACAAAGGAAAAAGGACTAAGTGTTGATCGCACATCCGCATATTAGAGATTTGGAAAGAGAAGCAGCAGAGGTCAGAGCGATCAACGATCACCAATATCACATGTCAATGATCATAGGTTTAGGCACATCGACCAATGATTAGGCATATCAGTGGGGTCCAATCGGTGAATCGACAGTTGGCTGGGTCCTTTGCAGATTGCGTATCACAATCGACAATCGATGATCACATGTTGTAGGGGTGACAACTTTTGAAAATTTGTGATATGCAATATTGTTAAAGCTACTAGTTTTAAGTTGTCGGGGAGAGTTGATACAACTTAACAAAGGATTTATTTGTTAAACCAGAGTAGGACGAGGTATTTTCTCTCTCCTCCAAGGGGACATGTGGCAGATAGCGATTGGTTTTGATAAGCCACGTGGTAGTTGATGTCATCATGACGTGGATGTATGGTGGACATGTGGCAAGAAGATTTAGAATTTTACAACGGTCATAAGAGGCCAAAACAGGGTGACATGTGTCACCACTCATAGGGCGACATGTGGCAAAGGATGACATTAGATCATAAATCAGCGATCACAGATTGAGGTGTATCGATGCATCAAAGTTTGCTGATTGAAATTATATGATAAAGGGTCTTCAATATGGAGGCTAACACCACGGTCATAAAGAATCAAAGGACCAAGGGATATTGGCGCATGAGAGGGGTGGCAACACGAAAATATGTTTTATGTATTAAAAGCAAATTTTGAGTGGAGAAAAGGTTAAACAAAGGTTTTTTATAAAGTTGGGCAGAGAAGTTAATAAGGGTTTTTATATATTAAAAGCTTTCACATGGGCCCTCCCCTATCCCCTCTGTTGAAAATAGCAACAAGAAATGCTAAATATAGAAGTGATAAAAATAACACTGCCATAAATAGCATTTTGGGATACCTTCCTATTTTAGTTAGTCCCTGAACTAAAATTGAGAAGTAAAATTCGAATTTGTTCTTAGCAGCTGTTTGATTAATAATTAATTAACTCATCTTGAGTTAATTAGTTGGAGAAAATCAAACATGAAATCTATGTGAGGACATGCAACAGTTATCCCATTGATTGAGGAATTTATCCCTTACTTAAAGAGATAAGGATGAGTTGTAATTTGAGTTGTAATTAGTTAGCTCAATTAACTGAGTTAAGTCCAGTTAGATTAGTTCAAATAGTTTGTTGAACTAATTGCGAGTTCAGTTAGTTAATTCATGCATGCATGTAACTGCTGCACTTCAAATAATTGAATATTCTCTCATAAATAACTCATGCATGTCAGTTCAGACAAAGACCTAGTTGAGATCAGATGATGGGAAAGTGTACTATCAGTTGCAGGAATATTCCATGGAGGATATCTCTTGCATACAGAAGGAATTCATTCCTTGGAGATTGTGCAGTTACTTTTGGGTTTAATGAGTGTGTGATGAGGCCAATTCACACAGGTGGCAGCATTGGACCCCAAGGAAAACTACACAATGAAATAGGAGGCTTGGAGGGCTGAGGGAAGGCATGTCTTGTGTCTGTTCAGTCTATGAGCTGTATTGTTGGGTTGTACTGAGAGAGAGATAGCTTGTGAGCTAATGCTTTGTGTAATGTGAACATATTTCCACTTGTATGATAATACAGAGATCGGGGTTTTTAGCTGAGGCTTTCCCCAGAGTATTCTTCTATGTTCATGTGTGATTTCATTCTCATTCTCAGTTATATCTATTATATTTGATCTTGCTCAAAATCGATTAAGCTTCCGCAAGTTTGTTGTAGAAGTAGATCTTTTATTTTTCTTTAGTATATTGCATAATCTATTGATCTACAATGGTAATTTTTACATGGTATCAAAGCAAAGGTGATCAAAGCGGGGAACAATATACAAAGAAGGGAGAAGTTTGAATTTTCAATTTCTTGATTATAGAATTCGAATTCTTATCACATCTCAGATTTCCCTAATGGCGTTCAATGGTTTAAGACTCGAGTATGCCCTTGATGGTAGCTCGAATTATATAGCCTGGAAGGATCACATGGAAGCAGTATTAGAGGACAACGATCTAAAGGACTTCATTGATCAAGAAGTCCCCAAGCCAACAGTAGCTAATGCTATAGAATTGGTGGAATGGAAGAAATTTGTGGCTAGAGCGAGGAGAATCCTCCTGGAGGGAGTTAAAGACCACATTGTCTTGAGCCTCCATGGGAAGGAGACACTATTTTTGATGTGGAAAACATTGAAAGATCTATATCAAAAAAACAACGATCAGAGGAAGTTGGTGCTAAAACACAAGCTTTGGAAAATCAAGTGCGAAAAGGGCAACACGATCTCTACATATCTGAACAAGCTCACCACCTACAGGGATGAGCTTGGAAGTGTAGGGATCATGACAACTGATGATGACATGGTGATTCTTGCACTCCTTGGTCTTCTTAAGAGTTGGCATAGCTACCAAGAATCGGTTAATGGAAGAGAGAAACTGCGAGATTGGGAATGACTTTGGTCGGATTTGATGTAGGAGGAGATAAGAAGAAGCACTAGAGATGGATCTTCATCAAAACAAGATGATGAAGAAAATATAGCCTTAGCAAGTAAGGCGAGGAAAGGGAAAGGGAAGGCATCCCATCCCAAATTTGGTTCTTCCCATGGTGGGAAGAAGTTTGACAAATCGAAATTACGATGCTTTCATTGTCATGAGGTGGGCCATTATGCTACGAATTGTCCACAGATGAAATCCAAGAAGGGATCAGATGGTGAGGGACTGACCTCACATTTCAAGTTGGATTTCTCTCTCATTGCATGCATGGTTTCATCCATGGTGGGATGTGTTTGTACCTAGACAGTGGAGCCTCTTTCCATGTGTCCGATGACAAGAATATTTTCAGAACCCTAGAGGAGAAGGATCTCCAGATGCGGATCGAGGTGCGCGATGATGGAAAGTACCGTGTTTGAGAGGGAGCATGGAGCTCCTCTCGCCCTGACTGATGTAAAGTATGTACTAGGTCTGAAGAAGAATCTTGTGTCTGTCGCTATGCTAGAAGATAAAGGCTATGATGTAGTCTATAGTAAAGGAAAGGTATTCCTGAGGCATATCAGTACTGGACAGACGACGAGGATTGGGATTCGAGTAAAGAATCTCTACAAGTTGGAGATAGACGACTGTGCTGCACTGATTTCCAAAGCAGAGGTGGTGCAAAGCCAAGATGTTGGCAAGCTATGACATAGAAGATTGGGCCACTTGCACCATGGGGCCTTGAAGATCATGCAACAGATTTCTATCGGACTTCCAAAGGGAAAACTGGAGCAAACAGATACAGGCAAAGGTTGTACCTTGGGTAAGTATGCGAAATATTCCTTTCAAGAATGAGATAGTAGAGCTGGAGAAATCCCGTAGCAAGTTCACACAGATGTTTGTGGACCCTCTCTACAACCTCCACTGTTAAACAAAGGTACTATGTTATTTTTATTGATGATTTTTCTCGTAGATGCTGGATCTACTTTATGCAAAAGAAGGATCAAACATTCTTGAGGTTTTGTGAGTTTAAAGCCTTGGCAGAGAAAGAATTTGGAAAGAAAATAAAAGCCTTGCATAGCGATAATGGTGGAGAGTATGTCTCCCAACATTTTAAGGACTTCTATGATGCAAAAGGAATTAAACAGGAGTTGACGACACCCCATAACCCACAACAAAATGGGGTGGCCGAAAGGAAGAACAGATCAATTGTGGGAGCAACTTGAGTGATGTTGCATGACCAAAGCCTACCACTTCATTTGTGAGCTGAGGCATGCAATACAACAGTATACTTGCAGAACAGAAGCCCGCACTGTATACTGGGAATGAAGACACCTATGGAGGCCTTTCCCACGAAGTGACCAAATGTGAGTCACTTCAGGATCTTTGGATCATCGACTTATTGCCATGTGACCAAAGATGCCCGAAAGAATCTAGATCCAACAGCTAAGTTGGGGATACTTGTGGGGTACACTGATACACCCCACAACTATCACGTGTGCCTGCCTACCAGTCAGAGGATAGTGGTACGCAGAGATCTGAAGTTCGTCGAGTAGAAATCCATGCAAGTATCACTTGAGAGGGAGCTCAAGTTGCATGCAGAGGAGGAACTTTTAGTTCCTAAGGAGGAGGAGCCTCAGATTGATGTGGAGCAGCCACAATGCTGAGTCTTCTATAGATGGGTGGAAACGCTGAAGGGAAGTTGGCAGGTTAATGATGGATGCACAAGAGAATATGGGACAACCATCTTCTCAGCGCAGATAGAGGAGGTCACCCGAGTGGTACACTGGTTACATGGCCTTGGTTGGGGAGTGTGTAGAGTCTGAACCTTCTTCATTCGAGGAGGAAATAAAGCAACCAGTTTGGGTTGATGCAATGGTAGAGGAGTACGACTCTATCATTCGAAATAGTGTGTGGGATGTTGTCCCAAGACCTCAGGACAAGTCAGTGGTGAGTTCCAGATGGCTTTACAAGGTAAAGTAGGCCACTGATGGCAGTGTTGAGAAATTGAAGGTAAGGTTTGTTGCCCGTGGTTACTCATAGGTCGAGGGGATCAACTACGATGAGACCTTTTCTCTTGTAGCAAGGTACTCATCTATTAGATTGATGTTGGCACTATCAGCTCAGATGGGTTCAAAGATCCATCAGATGGATGTGAAGACATCATTCCTCAATGGGAAGATTGAGGAAGAGGTGTACATTGAGCAGCCAGAAGGTTTTGAGACCTTTGATCATGAGTTGCCTGTGTGCCAACTCAAGAGGGCTTTGTTTAGGCTAAAGCAAGCACCTCGTGCTTGGTACACCAGGATCAACAACTATTTCACTGGGTTGGGTTTCACCAAGACTGAAGCAGATGTGAACCTTTACCACATCATGGTAGAAGGTAAGCCATTGATCATTGTTCTTTATGTGGATGATCTGATTTTGACAAGTGATGATCAGTTTATCAAGTCTTGGAAGGAGTACCTTGCAAGAGAGTTCGAGATGAAAGACATGGGTCTTATGCACTACTTTCTAGGCATGGAAGTGTGGTAGAAACATGGGGAAGTATTTCTGTCTCAAGGCAAGTATGCCAATGAGATACTCAGGCACTTTCACATGGAGAAGTGCAAGCCCATGCAGAATCCTCTAGCTGGGAATTGGAGGAAGGAGGATGATACTTCAGGTGAGGTAGTAGCTGCTACTATTTATCGGCAGCTTGTGGGTTCACTTATGTATCTAGTGAACACACGACCAGACTTATGCTTTGCAGTGAACTAGCTGAGTCAAGCTATGGTTCAGATTACAAATATGTTTTGGAAGGCAGTGAAGCATGTGCTGAGATACCTTAGAGGCACATCTCAGTATGGATTGTGGTACAGACGGACAGAGGGAGTGAAGCTTCAGGGCTTCATAGATGCAGATTGGGCAGGGAGTCCATTAGACTAGAAGAGCACTTCTAGAGGAATCTTCAACCTTGGTTCAGTGGGAGTTTCCTGGTACAACAGGAAACAGAGGTCAATTGCACTTAGCTCAATAGAGGTTGAATAGATGGCTACCAGTCAGGCAACATGTGAGGCCATTTCGGAGGATTGTAGTGGGATTGTTTGGTCAGAGAATGGACCCAACTATGATCTACTATGATAATCAGAGTTGTATCAAACTCTCTGAGAATCTAATTTTTCATGACAGGTCCAAGCACATTGATTTCCAGTATCACCATCTTTGAGACTGTGTGGTCAAGAGGATCATGTTGTTGCTGTATGTTTCGACCGAGGAACAGGATGTAGATATTTTGACTAAGGCATTGTCAAAATGCAAGTTCAAGTTCCACAAAGACAGGATTGGGGTTACTGATAATCCCTTTCTTGTTGAGAGGGAGTGTTGAAAATAGCAACAAGAAATGATAAATACAGAAGTGCTAAAAATAGCACTGCCATAAATAGCATTTCGGGATACCTTCCTATTTTAGTTAGTCCCTGAACTAAAATTGAGAAGTAAAATTCGAATTTGTTCTTAGTAGTTGTTTGATTAATAATTCATTAATTCATCTTGAGTTAATTAGTTGGAGAAAATCAAACATGAAGTTTATGTGAGGACATGCAACTGTTATCCCATTGATTGAGGAATTTATCCCTTAGTTAAAGAGATAAGGATGAGTTGTAATTTGAGTTGTAATTAGTTAGCTCAGTTAACTGAGTTAAGTCCAATTAGGTTAGTTCAAATAGTTTGTTGAACTAATTGTGAGTTCAGTTAGTTAATGCATGCATGCATGTAACTGCTACACTTCAGATAACTGAATATTCTCTCATAAATAACTCATGCATGTCAATTCAGACATAGACCCGGTTGAGATCAGATGATGGGAAAGTGTACTGTCAGTTGCAGGAATATTCCATGGAGGATATCTCTTGCATGTAGAAGGAATTCATTCCTTGGAGATTGCGCAGTTACTTTTGGGTTTAATGAGTGTGTGATGAGGCCAATTCACATAGGTGGCAGCATTGGACCCCAAGGAAAACTGCGCAAGGAAATAGGAGGCTTGGAGGGTTGAGGGAAGGCATATCTTGTGTCTATTTAGTCTGTGAGTTGTATTTTTGGATTGTATTGAGAGCAGGATAGCTTGTGAGCTAATTCTTTATGTAATCTGAACATATTTCCACTTTTACGATAATACAGAGATTGGAGTTTTGCTCAAAATCGATTAAGCTTCTGCAAGTTTGTTGTAGAAGTAGATCTTGTATTTTGCTTTAGTATATTGCATAATTTGTTGATCTACAGTGGGAATTTCTACACCCTCTCCACGTGGATTGAGCCATATCACATATCGACAATCGGAGAAATGGCATTGTCATATCTATAGAGTAAAGGCTTCGATTGAAATATGTGATATTGGGTTTATAATGAGGAAAATTTACCCCTTTACACCATGTACAGAAATGAGTATTTATTGTGGTTTTGTAGTTCCAAAGGACCATACATCATAGCGATATTTCAAAGAATCAACCCCTTCCTAGCTAAAATATTCTAAGCCCCAAAAGGCTTTGACCCTAGGCCCTGATCATGTAGTTTCTGCCTAAGTCTCAAGGGCTAGACATATCACAAAGTTCACACCCCATGCAGTTCAAAGCATCACACAACTAAATGCTTCGATATAATATTAATAAGCCCTGGTCTCACCTATGGTCACAAAACTAAGAAATGCATTAAGGCGTTGAGGCAAAGGCATTTACATCCTTTCCAGAGTCATGATAATTCTCTATGTTTTTATGGTTTGGACTGTTCAAAAGAAACTCGATAAGGTAGAGGGGGAATGAACCAAGGCATCCAAAGAGTTTTTGCCCATTTTTAGTAGGATTTTTGGCACCATGACAGACAATTCAAGATTTTCTAAAGGACTATGTGTAGATGAGGATAAAAATGATTTGTCTAAGTTCGTTTTTGTTCCTAAGTTGAACCTGAATCTTGTTGTTTCCATGCTAAAATGCACCTTTTGATCCACTTAGGTGGAAAAATTCAATGTACCTGGTCTTAGGCCAAAATGGTATTTAATGGCTAAATATACAATGTGATTAAAAAAAGGGGGATTTGTTGATAGTAGGAGGAGGCCCTGCATATGTAAATATTTTTAATAAAAATCTTAGAGCAGAATATTGCCTTTGTTTTCAGAGATTCCTATGGTCTTTGGTTTCAAGTTTGTGTCTTCTTTATGTTAATCTTATATCCATTCCTGAAGTTATTATCTTGAATTCATCCTTAGATGCTCAGGATAATAGTGGATATTATACATGATGGAATTATTCATTGCTCTATCATGTTTTGTTTGAATAGTTGGTGATTAGTTATGTAACAAAAATCATAATTGTATGCTTTGTTACATTTGATTGACTATTTTTGTGTTTCCCTCATTCTTCACTATACTACAATTGATAAATGACTTGAAATATGTGCCTACCTTGCCTCCATTATCTAGATGGCTCATGAATGCCTTGATGTTCTATGATATTATATTTCAGTGGCCCTCTCTCCCAATAATTTTCATTAAATCTTATGTCATCTACCTTTTGAACTTAATAATGAGTCTAAAATCCATATCCTATCAATCTTTGATTGATAGTTGATCCTGCGTGAGACCCCTCTCCAAGGCTAGGGGGACTGGACCTTAACCTACAAGTGGTTTGTGATTACGTCTGGGATCCCTTTCCTCAACCTTAAGGGATTTACAGAGTGCTAACACCAGGAACCTATTATCACTAGTTGATGGTTTTTCACCAGCATAATCTTCAAAGGCTGACGACAAGGGCTGATGTGAGCCTATGGACCACACTTCTAATACTTTGGAAATACTATGGAAATATATATTAAGGTGGCCACCCTTACAAAGATTTCAAAGGAATTTAATTTTAAAAGGCATGTTGAAAGGTTTTTCAACATTATCCACATTCATGGTAATGGTTGGTTGGTTGCTCCCTTGCTTATTTTTCTTCTTCTTCTTCTTAGCTTCCTGGTTACTAGCATCAATACTTTCACTACACAAAGAAGAAGAAAGGGATGAATAAATGGTGGGTGAAGAAGGCAAAGGGTCAACATGAGGTTGGTGTTGTTAAGGTGGAGAACTTGCTTGTGAAGCAGTTGGGACATTCAGAACCAAGTGGGTTGAACACAACCATACCCGTAAACCTATCGTGAATACAGGAAGGGACAACGTAGCCGTGTAAGGAGCACCAATATTTCCAAAAGTAGGAAAAGGACCAAGATTCTCATCAAAGGGGTTTCCTTAACTGGAAAAATATGGAACTATTGCCATTAGACTCAACCTAAGGTCTACTAAGGAGTAAAAAGTGAGAATTCAATCAAAGAAACAATAATAGTGAAAAGGATCACTAAGTATGAAGGGATTACTAGGTGGTTGTGAACAACAATTTACCATTAATTGCATGTAGGAAATCTCCTAGAATGTTGTGTTTTGTGTATCACAAACAACAAGGTGATCGACTCGGTTACCTATGGTAGGTTTTCAACCTAGAGGGTACTTCCTATATACTCGAGGGTACGTGGAAGCACAGTTCATGTTAGTGCTATCTAATGTGTAACTGTATCATGGGAGCATTCCTATATACTCTTTGTACATGGAGCACCTTCTTATATACCCAAAGGTATGTGGAAGACAATCCTATATACTTCGAAGTACGTGGAAAATCGACCATACCCAAAATGTAATGCAAATGGTTAATGATAACTCCTATGTTTAGAGATGCCAAAACACGTCTTCTAACCTAGACCAACTAGATTATTTTACTATTTCAAATTCTCCTTAGATTCATTGGTAAATTTTAATTGTTTCTCTTTGGTTAAGGTTTCTATTTGACTGTAAAAGCAAAAAATTCACCTCAATTCTTAAAATGCAGCTAATATGAAAGAACTCTTTTCAATTCGATGAAGATCTAACTAGAGAAAATGAAGAGGTTTCAATTCAACAATGTAGAAAGAAAATCTACCAAACAAGACCTTCAAAGGCACTCTTCCAATTTTGAAATTTGAAAGCCCTAATGTACAAGAAAATTAATTATTTTATTTATTTGTTTATTTATTTTATTATTTTTAGTGTAAAGAAAATTGAAACTATGACTAGATTATTTAAACTAAAGAAATTCAAACAGATAACTATTGTAACACGAAATGTCCTTTGATGATTCAATAATAAAGTTGTATGCACAAAGTCTTAATTGGCAAGAAAAAACAATTTCCTACCAAAAGGCAATCAAATTTAAATTTCACACAAATTGTTGGCTTTACAGAGAATAAGATAGATTAGAGCCTCAGAAAACCACAACAAAAAAAACAAATTTCAAAGCAAGACAAGGAAGCCCTAATTTTTTCATTTTATAGGTGTCATCACAAATAAGCTATAGACACTAATGTGATGGTTCACACTTAATGAGAAAAAACCTGCACTGCAGTGCACTCTCACTGATTCATCACAATTTACAAGAAATAAATCTACATTGTGACACACCTAATACACATGAAGTCTGCACTGAATTGCATTGTCACAAAAGGACAAGTGTGATGGGACTGATTCACACAAAAAGCGAGGAAAAAAGCCTAACTAAGCTCGAAGTCTAGTTTTCTAAAGTCACATTAAAGTTTGAACAAGACAAAAAGGGCCACCTAGGAAGGTCCTAAGAGGCCAAACAAAGAAAACCATCGAAGGACAACTTGATCCCTAGTGGAGTCGCCAAGTTGTTTTCTGGACAAATCCCTTTTGTGGACATAAGCGATCTCCCTAGGTTCAATGGCTTAACCTAGAAACAACCAAACAAACTGCACTATATTTTCCTAGAGATATTCAAAGTATAAGAAGGAAATCTACTTGATGTTTGCAAGCTTTCTTCTTCTTTTCACTCACTCACTCTAGTTTCAACTTTAACTCCCGAAAGAAAAAAAAAAAACCTACAAATTAACCAAAACAAGCAAAGAGATCGAGATATAAAACACGATATACTTAAATAACTCTAAATAAGAGATCAAGAAACCTTATTCTACACATTTATAATCAAAGACATGATGTATGGGAAAAACATGCAATTTGTATTAATGATAACAAAGAAAGATTACAACCCTTGTTGAGGCCTTGATGTTGTGAATCTCTCCCAACCTTCTCATCCTTTCTTTTCCACAATGATAAAGCCTTTAATCTTACTAATGCATAAGGATGGATTATGGACCTCCAAACTCAAATGGACAACATAAGGGCAGAATCAGAGTCTCCAAAAGCCAATCCAAACTCTATAGTAGGTATTGCTTTTATAAGGAAACCGAGGTAGTTTTAGATCCACCATACTAGGGCTAGATTTACTTTGAAAGGATGTAAGTTCCGTGAGATAAGGGATAAAGCCTCATTGGTAGGAATTCGAGATCATATTCAACAGAAAATGGATGAATTTGTTCCCGAAGCTTCTAGAAGGGGAAGCTTCAAAATTATCTTATATTTTTCCTCATTTCCAAGTGTCATTCCATTTTTGGTAAAGGAAAATTGCCTTGACCAACACAAGTTGCATGTATGCAACATGCGTCATCGCATGTACTAATGGGGAAAAGTGTGATGAAGTCTCAAATCCGAGTTTTGAACCAATGTAATCCAGGATTCTTGTAACTTTTGGGAATAGTTTTGCTTTTGGCCTTGCAGGTGATTGATGCAAAGTGTCATAGATGGTGAGAGATCCAGGTTTGGGGCCTTTTGCCTAAGTGCGACAAAATGGCCTACAACAAATCCCGTGAGGGGTTTTGAGATATTCATATATATACAAATTCTTGTGTAAGATGTTTTCCTCCTCTTCTTCGTTATCTCTGAAATTTTCATGAATTCCCTAATGGAGTTCCCAATACCTTTGAGGATATCAAGTTCCAAAATGTCCTCAAACAAAGAAATTAGCTTAACCCATATTGACGTTACCAAAATTTTATCCTTCTCTAGATCATAGCAAGCTTCCTAGAATCACATAAATAACCCAAAGTTATTCATGAAATAGAGTCCATTTTCAAAGATTCGCTTATGATCTTCTAGATTTGTAAACATTACAATGAAAAAACCTTTCATCCTTAATCTCACTTGAATTGAACCATTTGGCTTCCACTTCAATTGAATCCACTTTACTAGATCTTGTTTCTTAGGTTAGATTCCCATAAATTTACAGATCAATGCGTGTTTTTTAATAACTTGTCTCGATTTTTCCAGCTGGATATTCAGAATGACCAGTTTAGGATTCAACGCAGCCTTTGGGAGGCAACGACCCTTTAGCCTGGATTGCCATTAAGCCCCAAACACTAGAGTTTCTTTGTAGACTTCTATTCCCTCTAACTGAACTTGACTCCTCATCTAAGTGAACTCAACTCCTTATTGAGAGTTTATTAAAGTCAGTGACCACATTTCTATAGAAGAGAATTACACCCTCTCAAAAACTTACTCATACAACCAATCAGAAAATATCATATTGAAATTCAATTCTGGAAAACTGAAAATTTTCAGTTCCTTGGATCAATAATTCTCCCTACTCAAAAAAAATTACTACAAAACCATAACACTCTTCGGATATTCGGATATTACAATATATAATATATAATTATTGTAATTAAAATATTCAATTTTTAAAAATATATAATTAAATATATTAATTATTCACTTCTTCTATTTCATTATTAATATAGTTTTCTTAGTTTATTTCATTATTAATATAATTTTCGTAGTTCAGAGAAGTTCATTTTTCTCGGCGGGGACGACTCTTTTCACTAATGATAGAAGGTGCGGTGTCTAATTCAAAAATTTCGACCAACGTAAATTTATGCAGACAATAAATAAGATTTAAAATTGTGATGTAAGCTTCAGAAACTTCTCAAATAGCACATAAAATAGCGGCATCTTCAACGGAGATGAGAATGCTAATAAGCACATAAAAAATATAAATAGTAAACAGAAAGTACATGCTTGGAAGAATCTAAAAAAATTAAGCAAATTTTTTTTAGGTAAAAATTACATAAGAAAAGTTTTTGACTGATACGTTTGGAACCAATAAGTGTGATTTCAAAATTTAGTATATTAAAATAAATTTAAAAATTATAAAGTTTTAAGAGAAGTTTTTTGACCAATACTTTTGAACCAAAGTGTGATTTCAAATTTTAGCATATTAAAATAAATTAAAAAATTAAAAAATTTGAAGAATTATTTAAATAGTTAGAAATTCTCTCTTATGTAATTTCTACGGAAAAAATTTTTGTTTAAATTTTTATATTAAGTAAAATATTTTTCTAATTTATATAGAAATTAATTTAAAAATTTTAATATATTAAAATAAATCTAAAAATTTAAAAGTTTCTAGAGTTAGTTTAAATAGTTTTAAAATTACACTGCAAATTTTTTAAATTATTATTAATTATTAATTACATTTTAAATTCTCAACCATACATAAAATATAGAAAAAACACTCTATTTTTTACTTACACTCTTACTGATCTTAAAAATCCTGGTGTCAAAATCTCCCACACCTACTAAATTATTATTATTTTTATTATAATTTCATTGTTATAAATTGTTTTGATGAGCATCGTTAGGTTAATAAAGGTAATATTAATTACAGATCACAACTTACAACTCTCATGTACATCACAAACTGTCAAAATTTACAATGGTCAGTTGTAGACTCTCCGAGGGCCCAGGGTTGTGTCATGGAACTGTCATAAATTTGAGGCGATAAATATGAATCTGCAATGCCCATGTTATGTCGAAATTAATGGGATAAATTTGATTCTGAAAGGCCCTTATATTAAAGCAGCAGCTCCACTAATCAGATCTGAAAACAAAAGGCTACAGCTTTACGAGGCTATTGGATTGCAGGGATAAGTCCATTAATTAGATCAGAAAATAAAACAGCATTGAGTGCCTACAGGCTAGTCAGAGTAGAAAACAACCTAAAGCTTTATATGGTCGTTGGAACTTGGACTGATGAATAATTCCACTAATTAGATGAGAAAAAAGGGAGTGTTGAGCACCTGAAGTAATCCAAAAAGTATGAGGGTGAAGTGGATGTTATTCTCTGGTCATTAATTTGGCATTTGAATTGAATAGTGTTCTACTCCTACCTACCTACCTGTAGGATTTTTGTTACAAGGGTTATTTAGTATTACAGTTTCAATGAGCATTATTACATCCAAGTCAAATGTCAATATTACAGTTTCAATGAGCATTATTACATTCAAGTCCAATGTCAATAATGTTTTTAATGAGTAGTGTAATAATGTTTTCAATGAGTAGTTTAATAAGGTTATAACTTTTTCAGAAAATAATAGAAATTTTGGTTAGATTTTGATAAAATTGAGAAGTTTTTGGAAATTTGAGTTATTTTTGTCTTAGGATTTTGAGTATCTTAAAGATTTTTGATATCGCTGAATCCATTTCCACAAATATGATCAAAGTCAAAATATTAACTTTAGTCATACCCGACTAAAATATTCTAAAATCTTAGAAATGGCATAAATATTCTTTTATATATATGGATGGAAGGTTCATTCCATACATGGATGGAGAAATTAAGAAAAGTGAAGGTTGAGTCGTCCTCTAGAAATGGATACATGGGCCAGCTGCCCTGACCGATACAGAGATGGGATCAAGCAAACACTGACAGTGAGAACCTGTAGTGTCTTCAAACAAACAAAACCTGCATATTTCAGATAAGGGTACGGGACCATACGAATTACTGGCAGTGGGTAAAACGGGCTGAATCGAAACGATGATTCTACAAAAACCTTGGAGAGTTCTATAGAAAGCCTAAGAACAAAATAAGTTTTTACACTAGTTTTTACATTGTGCAACTTACGAGGCAATCATTAAGTTAATATGCCTTTAAAAGGCATTTTTTTTTTTTAAAATTAGGGTGAGCTTTTGGGTAAGTTTAATTTTTCCATAAGGTTTGAAGGTGTGGTATGATGGAAACTAAATTTTATGTAAATTAATTAATCTATATTTTAAAATATTAATTAAATTGATATGCGTGTTTATTTTAAAGTAGAATTTCTGAATTTTCCCCTGATTGGGGTGAGAAAGATGGTTTATCAGGTAATGAACGCAGGGCAGGGGAGGAATGATGATAAGGTAATGAACGCAGGGCAAAGGATGAATGATGATAAGGCAAATAAGGCAAGGTTAATGATGGTGGGGAATAGGACGAACCCAGGCAGGGAAATAATCATGAGAAAAGGCGGCGAGGGTGTAATGACGTGCGGAGGTGACGGAGTTAAGACAAGGGCTAATGACTGGAGGTACGATGGTGCAGAAGGGAGGCGAGGAGCGGTGGGATATCATGCGAAAAGCAGGTGGCAGGCGGATCGAGTGAGGTGCAATGAAGATCAGCTGCAGAGGAATGATAACGAGGGAGGTAAGAAAACCGAGGTGAAGCAGGAGATCTGGGTCGTTACAGAGATCGTGGTAAGGAACGAAGCGACAAAGAGACCAGGCAAAATTCGAAGGGAACAGAGCGAACAGAGAGGGGAGACAGATAGCAGGGAAGCAAAAATTCAGATGGCGACCAAGAGGAAAATGCGCACAGAGGCGGAGGTAGAGACTGGAGGACGAGGCTGCCTAGGAAGGAAAGGGAAGGACCTGGTCGAAGAAGATGTGGAATTTCGGCATCAGTCCGTCTACACAGACTCGGATGATGAAGTCGAAATGTTAGACTCCGACCCGGAAAGAATTGATCAGCAGATTAAGAAACCCCGGAAGGATGAGAGGGCATCAGACAGTGAAGAGCCGGTAGCAGGGGAGCAGAGTGATAAGCGAAAGGCGGGGCAGGACGACGAAGGTGAACTGGGAAGCACCTCGGGTGTGAAGGGCAGGGGTCGTAGAGGCGACCACAGGGGGAGAGGAAGAGCAGGTAGAGGGCGAGGGAGATATGGCAGAGGGAGAGGAAAACCGGGTGGGAGGCAGGAGGAATCTACAGCAAGAAAGTATAAAAGATCTCTGGAGAAGAGAATAAAGTATGCTGAGCAAGCATATTATGAGAACACTAACAAGGATATAAGAAGAATCATCCAGCACCTGAAGGAGGAAGCAACCCAGGCTCAATCTGGCTCTAAAATGGACGACTGGGAGTATTTACTTCCTGATCCAGGAAACACGAAAGGGAGAATGACCTTGTATAAACAGGCATTACATGTTTATTGGGTGATGAAGAGATTGCTGGCCAAAGCTATGGAGCAAGTGGCTGTTGAAATGGCTGAGATATCTCAGGGAATTCCAAACCTGAAAAGAGAGCTGAAGAACATTCAGATTACAATGATGATGCAGGATAAGAAACTTGATGAAATCCAACAGCTGATCGAGAAGAGCAACAAGGGCACAAATGAAGAGGATGGTCAGAAGAAAGCAGAGGAAAACAGCTGAAGACTCGGGTATGAGAGATGCAATTTTGTTGAGAATAAAAGATAGTTTCCGCTACAGTAGAAAGCTAGCTCCAGTACCTTTTTGCTTTTACTATGAATAAGGGACAATGTTATAGTATTCATGAATGTATGGCTTATTTAGCATGGACCAACAGAATTAAAATTTTTGGTTTATGGATGGATGTCAAGAACCTTAGGTGGCCAACAAACCCGGTTTCCCCTCTGGGCGGGTTGAGGCCACTAGAATTATGTAATGGTTTTAACCCGGATTAATATAATAGAATGGACTCGCCTCAGCTTACAAAAAAAAAAGTAGAATTTCTGAATTTTAATTTAATTATCAATAAAGGCTATACAACAGCTAATACCTGTGGCTTAACTTAAATATAGATCAATTAAACTTAAAAACAATAAAGACATAAATTTTTTATTACAAAAATTAAACTCATAAAATATTGTATTCTTGAATGTCATCACCAAAAATTAAGAAATATGATTAGCTAATATGTTTATATTAATATACATATATGTTATTTGTTCTATATATATTTATGTGTTATTTTTTATTAATAACATAATTTTATAATTAAATTTATTAAAATATGTTTTTTCGTATAATAATAAGTCATCATAAATTGAAAATATGGAGAAAAATTTATTGTAGTGTCTTATTCTTTTTCCTAGTATAGTTTTGTCACTCCTATCAAAGTGATTTTTGACGAGTTATATATATGACAGGTTGATCACTTGATTGAGGAATAATGTTTTATATACATAGTTACATTTCCTTTTATGTTTATGTATGGCATATTGATAATTGAATTGGGGAACAATGTTTTATATAGTTATATTTCCTCTTATATGTGGAAAAATTGATTATCTATATTAGATGGTTTTGGTTAAGTAAATGTTATACATATCTTAACCAAATATAGCTCAATTAAACTAAAAAACAAAAAAGACATAGAATTTTTATCACAAAAATAAACTACTAATAAAACATTGTATTCTTGAATGTCATCACCAAAAATTAAGAAATATGATTAGCTAATATTGTTTATATTAATATACAATATATGTTTATTTGTTTTATATATATTTATGTGTTATTTTTTATTAATATATATAATTTTTATAATTAAATTTATTAAAATATGTTTTTTCATATAATAATAAGTCATCATAAATTAAAAATATGGAGAAAAATTTATTGTAGTGTCTTATTTTTTTTTCCTAGTATAGTTTTGTCACTCTTATCAAGGGTGATTTTTGACGAGTTATATATATGACAGGTTGATCACTTGATTGAGGAATAATGTTTTATATACATAGTTATATTTCTTTTTATGTTTATGTATGGCATATCGATAATTGGATTGGGGAAAATATTTTATATAGTTATATTTCCTCTTATATGTGGAATAATTGATTATCTATATTATATGGTTTTGGTTAAGTAAATGTTATACATATGTTTTTCTTTTTGTATCTGGTTTATGAAACAAGTGTATGACATGGATGGTGATCCAAGGTTAAGATACATAGACCCATGGATGCTCATGGTTATGTGGAATAGATTGTTAATTATGATTTATGGATGATACATGATTTGTGTGATTATATATGTCTAGTATTGTACTAAGCAAGATGTGGTAGGGTACTTGGTCATTTTCCAACTAGGATGTTCTATTATGAATGACCGTGGAACTCATTTCTTCAAAACTAAAATGACTGTGGAAGCCATGCACCATTCTGGGTAAAAGGTGATTAAGTTAATTTCATTTTGAAATTCATTTGATTCCTTTGATCTATGATATTGTAATGTGTGCAGGTCTTTGAACAAGGCCTTACCAGCAAATCATCAGATAGGTAAAATCCCACAATCAGTACCATAAGGAGAAACACAAAGTTTCAAAGCATAGTAGATGAGAGGGCATGGAAATTAGGGTGTGGAGTCCTAAATCCAAGAAAGATAAAGATGTGGAGTTTTGTATATTTACGACGTGGGGTCCTAAATATTTAAAAAGATCAAGTTGTGGAATCTTGGATCTTTGGAGTAGATCAAGGTGCGGAGTCCTCAATCTACTAAGGCACGAAGATGCATGAAATAGGGGTGCAGAATCCTTATTCTCCAGAAGAAAAATACCACTCATGGATGAATTTCCTTAAATAAAATTTCATTCTCACAATTTTGGAATGACTTTCTGAAAATATAAAGTCATGTCCAGCTTCTCAAGCACGACTTTCCAAAAATAATAAATCACCTTGCATAAATTGGTAATCAAGTGGAGTTGAAGAAAAACGACTTAAATTATAATTAATCAATCCTAATAGTTCAATCTTGATTAAATCCTCAATATTATTAATATTATTATTATCTTTTATGAGACTATGATATTATTATTAAAAAGGAATTACATGTCAATTTTATCTCCTCAATCAATTCACACATCTCCTTCATGACTCTCTCTCTCTCTCTCTCTCTCTCTCTCTCTCTCTTTTAAATAATTCATTATACTCTATTTTATGCACTCATCAAAGAATGGCATATTCCTTTTCACTCATTAAAAATATCTCATAAAATATTCCTCTTACGCTCTCTTTAATGCATATGTTACACTCTCCTTAACTAAGCCATGCATACCTCTTCTTAATGGCATAAGTTATACTCCTCTAAATGGAATCCAATGCATGCACATTACTCCTTCTTTATGACAAGAATTGGTTGCTTCTCCTATATATGAGTCTCATGTATTCTCATTTGGGGGGGATTATGGTGCCAAGAGTGGAAGAGACTTGAAGAAAATAGTGAGAGGGAGAGATATGGAGAGTAGCCAATTGCTTCCATAATAAATCTAAATTTTTTATTAAAATCCTAAGATCTCTATCTATCGAGGTTGGCCATGAGTGGTATTGAAAGGAAGTGAAAATTTGCTTCCTTAGTTTGCCTTGCAAATCTCTCTATTGTTGTCTTTTGGTACTGCTTGTGAGCTTTTGCAGCTCGGGGGTTCCAGGGGGAGAAGTTTTTCCTGGATATGGTTGGGAGGAAAACCGGGTGGTTCACAATGAGTTGGTAAGGATATTGGAGCTGGAACATACTCTCATTGGAGCTAGAGCATACTCCCATTTTTTGAGTTGTATAAATTCACTGCCAGGTATGTTGACAACATTATATTGTGATTTTTTTTGTAGTTCATTACATGG
The DNA here is from genome assembly GCA_000404065.3 of Pinus taeda. NCBI lineage: Eukaryota > Viridiplantae > Streptophyta > Pinopsida > Pinales > Pinaceae > Pinus > Pinus taeda. The sequence goes on along the minus strand of APFE031217119.1, from coordinate 157,851 downwards.
TTTTTGCTTATTTGGTTGTTGACTGAAACTTAGATGTATATCAAATGTTGCATCTAAATGTTGAAGGAATTTTGCAATAACTGTAGCTTATTTTATGTAAGTTTTTTTTGTATAGTTTCATTGTAAGTTGATTTACATTATCTCTTAATGGCTGAAGCATTCAGGCTGCCATGAGTTTTATGAAGACATGTTAATAGCATAAATTTGGTTTTTCATTCTATTTTTACAACCGTAGATAATTTTGCACATTATATGTTTGAAAAAAGTGATAAATGAGATAATAGGAATTTGTTTTTTTGTTGTGGTTTTAAATAATCGCGTTTCTGAGCATTTCTGTTTTGATTCATTTTAACTTAAGGGGGTATCTGTACCAATTGACCATGTCACCCCAACTTTGATTTCAAAAACCAGAGTTTCAGAATCCGGTTCTGTAATTTGCTATATTTTACATATTTGTTGCTACTGCCTGGTGGTTTGTCTTACTTCTTTCTTTTAGCTATGATTTACCTGGTAATCTCTTTTTATGAAACCATTATGTTATATAAACTTGGAATTATTATTTTAAAGTCTCAATGGTTAATACATTGATAGTTTAAATAACTTGTGACTGCTTGTTTGATAGTTTAATAGCTAGCAACTTGTTTTGTGACCGCTAACCATTGTTCAAAGTTCTCTAATGGTTGTAGCTACATCGTTGCGAGTTATTTGTAAAAATTCTTCAATATTTATAGTCATTATGTGCCTAAATTTTTGTATATGCAACAATCAAGATGGATGACAGTTCTACTTATGTACTTGGTTCACTTATTGGCATTACTGACAAAGAAAAACAAATTATGTAATCTTAGATTCATGTTAGTTAATTTTGGTGAAATCGCCTTAAGGGTTATGGTTGTAAGTGTTTGACAAAATGCCTCAATGGTTGTACATTTCATGCTTGCAAACTATTTGACATAATGCTTCAATGGTTGTAGCTAATTACATCTTTGAATTGTCTATAAATATGACTACATGAATTTAGGATTTGCAACCAAGGCGTTTCTAGAAATATCTCAAAGAATAAGCATGATGATTCCATTGAATTAAAAATCCATGGAAGAAAAATTGGGTAGGTGAATTGTTGTAATTGTTAGCTCACATATGAATTCAATAATAATTGGAAACCACTCCTTTAGAAGTTGAATTATCTTGTTTTTTCTTCCTTTTGTTTTACCAAAGAATTTATATGCATATTATCTAGAACAAAATCAAATTAGTCACTCTTAAACACTTTTAATTGCAATAGAATGAACAATTAGCTTATTGGAAATTGTGGTTTATAAAGATTGATATTATTTATCCCACTAAAGACTCTATCATTTAAATGTGATTTTAAGACTTATGGTTGTAAGCTTTGGATCTTGAGGAACCAGGACCCTGTAGCTTTAATGAGAAGTTTAATATTACCATGGGTTAGTTAGTTAGTAGAAATTAGTGTGTAGTGTAAATAATACTAATAAAAATAAAAATATATGACCTTGCATTCACTTTTATGTCTTAAAAAATTAAACTTAAATCACATTTTGGGTCAGCCTTAGTATAATATTGATGATTGGTAAGGTGTGAACTTACATATGGTATCAAAGCCAAGTTAAAACTCTAGGACCTAGGGCATGCCTGCTAATATTTATTTACTTAGCTGAATTTTTCCTTGGTCAGGTTAAGTAATCATGGGGAGAACATCAAGGAGGAGGAAGGAAGTCTCATCTCCACATCCCCAAGATAAAGAATTTGATTAAATATCCATCAGGGAAGTAAGGGATATGATGTTATCTTTCCAAAATATGACTGAAGTCTTGATTAATAGGGTTGGGGGAAATCCTTTAGTGCCTGGTTCTTCATCTCAAGTAGAGAGGCAAGAAATACCATCTGATGGAGATGTACATAGAGAGTTGGAAAAAGTTAAGCTTCCTATGTTTAAGGGTACCACAAAGAGGAGGTAGCAGAAGCTTGGTTGGAAAACATGCGCCTATGTTTTCAGTTGCCAAACTATTCTAGCAACCAAAAGGAAAAGTTGGCTATATACCAACTTAAGGAGAGTGCACTATTATGGTGGAGGAAGTTAGAATCCCAATTGGGATACTCCATGTCTACCTTGACATGCAAACGATTTGAAGAGGAATTTTGAGCAAAGTACCTTTCCGTTGAATACTTGGAGAGGAAATTGAATGAATTCCTAGTGTTTCACCTTAGGGAGCTCTAGTGATATTTGTAAAGAAGAAGGATGGATCACTTCGGCTCTGTGTTGAATATAGGCAATTGAATCAAGTAACTATTCGAAATCAATATCCTTTGCCTCCAATTGATTATCTACTTGATCAAATGAAGGGATCCACCATATTCTCCAAGATTGATCTTCAATCTGGATATCATCAACTCAGAGTTAAAGAAGAGGATATTTCCAAAACTGCTTTTCTAACTCGTTTTGGTCATTATGAGTTCGTGGTTGTTCCTTTTGGGTTATCTAATTCCACAGGAGTGTTTATGAGTATGATGAGTGGTGTATTTTAGAATTACTTGGATAAATTTGTACAAGTGTTCCTCAATGAAATCCTAATCTATTCAAAGTCCCCAGAAGAGCATGAGCAACACCTGAGGTTGGTGTTACAATGCTTAAGAGAAAATAAACTTTATGCAAAAATGTCCAAATGTTCTTTTTTCCAATCAAAAATCCATTGTCTTGGACACATTATCTCCAGTGAAGGCATTGCTGTTGACCCAACAAAGATCAATGCAATTTCAGAATGGCCAACACCCTCTAATGTGTATGAAGTGCATAGCTTCATGGGTATGGCAGGATACTATTAGAGATTTGTGGAGGGGTTTTCAAAAATAGCCAGCCCTATCACTTCATTTCTTAGGAAGGGAGTAAGATTTAATTGGACAAATGAGTGTGAGCAAGCATTTTCCAAGCTCAAACAATGTTTGACTACAACTCCGATACTTAAGGTTCCAGATATGGATAGACCATTTATAGTATGTATTGATACGTCAAAAGATGGATTGGGTGCAGTATTATCACAAGATGGCAGGGTGATTGCATATGCCTCTAGGATGTTAAGGACACACAAGGAAAACTATGCAACCCATGATCTAGAACTAGCAGTTATAGTTCATGCCTTATGAATTTGGCGACATTATCTGGTGGGAAAGAAATTTGAATTGAAAACAGATCACAGAGGTTTGCAACATATATTTACTCAAAGTGATCTAAATGCTAGGCAAAGAAGGTGGTTAGAACTCCTAAGTGAATATGATTTTGACATAACTTACATCAAGGGTAGATTGAATAAAGTAGCTGATGCACTCAATCGAAGACCACGAATCTTTTCAGTAATTCCATTGAAGATTGATTTATGGGAACTCATATTGAGGGCACAAGAGGTAGATGAATGGTGCAAGGAAGTTAAAGTTTCTTTTTTTGGGGAGGAGGCTAAGAAAAACAAGGTAGAAGGGTATTCTTGTGATCACGATGATATGGTGAGATTCATGCAAAATATTGTACTTCTAGATCAAGATGGGCTACGTGAGTTCATTTTGAAAGAAGCTTATCGTGCAACATATATGGCTCACCCAAGAGTCTAGAAGATGTATGTTGATTTAAAGAAAAATTTCTTTTGGGAAAGCATGAAGAAGGATGTAGCAAATTTTGTGGAAAAATGTTTGGAATGTCAACTAGTTAAAGTAGAACATGGTCATCCAGCAGGATTGTTACAGCTGCATAACATTCCTGAGTCCAAATGGGAAGAAATATCTATGTAATTTATTGCTGAATTACCTGAAACAACCAAAAGGCATAACTCCATTTTTGTGGTGGTAGATAAACTTACTAAGAGTGCCCATTTTATACTTGTTAGAGCTACTTACAAAGCATTTGAAATAGCACAAGTATTTATCAAGGAGGTGGTTAGACTTCATGGGTTTCCTAAGAAAATCATATCAGCTAGGGCCTCTATATTTACAAGAATATTTTGGACTAGTTTTCAGGGATCCCTTCAAACACAATTAAATTTCAGTACAACTTATCATCCAGAGGCTGATGGCCAAACTGAAAGAGTAAATCAAGTGTTAGAAGACATGCTTAGAATGTATGTAATGGATTAACAATCTAAGTGGGAAGATTATCTTCCTCTAGTGGAGTTTTCTTACAATAAAAATTATCACTCCTCCCTTGGTATGACACCTTATGGGTTATTGTATGGAAGACCATGTAGAACACCTTTAAGTTGGGATAGATTAGAGGACAAAATCTCAGTTGGTCCTGAAATGCTTCAAGAAATGGAAGAACATTTGTGTCATATAAGGCAAATATTAAAGCAAACACAAGATAGACAAAAGAGCTATGCTGATATGCATAGAGTGGATTGTAGCTTTAAAGAAGGGGAATTTGTTTTTCTTCGAGTAAAACCTCAGAAAATCTCTATTAGGTTTGGGAAAGGATCTAAGCTCTCTCCTCGATTTGTTGGGCCTTTCAAGATCATCGAAAGGTTTGGACCTGTGGCATATCGTCTTGCTTTACCACCTGTTTTTCATCGTATGCATGATGTATTTCATATTTCGGTACTATGTAAGTATGTCCATGATCCTTCTCACATTTTAGATTGGCATCAATTACAGGTAACAAACAAAGGGACTCAAGGCAGAGCCAGTTTTCATTTTGGACCATCGCACTCGACAGCTTAGACATCGCATAGTGGACCAAGTAAAGGTCCAATGGGACCTGTACAGTCCTAGCTCTGCCACTTGGGAAGATGCATCTTCTATGTGTTTTCAGTTTCCTTTTCTGTTTAGTTAAAATTTGGGCCAAGTTTACTCCAAGAGGGGGAGTATGTAGTGTCCTATTTTGTTTCCTAGTATAGTTTTGTCACTCCTATCAAGGGTGATTTTTGACAAGTTATATATATGACAGGTTAATCACTTGATTGAAGAATAATGTTTTATATACATAGCTCTATTCCCTTTTATGTTTATGTATGACATATTGATCACTAGATTGGGGAACAATGTTTTATATAGTTATATTTCCTCTTATATGTGGAATCATTGATTATCTGTATTAGATGGTTTTCATTAAGTAAATGTTATACATATGTTTTTTCTTTTTGTAACTGATTTGTGAAGCAGGTGTATGACATGAATGGTGATCCAAGACTGAGACACATAGACCCATGGATGCTCATGGTTATGCAGAATAGATGGTTAATTATGATTTATGGATGATACATTATTTGTGTGATTATATATGTCTAAAATTATACTAAGCAAGATGTGGTAGGGTACTTATTCAATTTCCAACTAGGATGTTCAATTATGAATGACCGTGGAAGTCATTTCTTCAAAACCAAAATGATTGTGGAAGCCATGCACCATCCTGGGTAAAATGTGATTAAGTTAATTTCATTATGAAAATTCATTTGATTCCTTTGATCTATGAGATTGTAATGTGTGCAAGTCTTTGAGGCCTTACCAGCAAACCATTAGATGGGTAAAAGCTTACAATTAGTACCATAAGGAGAAACACAAAGTTTCAAAGCACAGTAGATGAGAGGGCATGAAAATTAGGGCATGGAGTCCTAAATCCAAGAAATATAAAGATGTGGAGTCTTGTATATTTAGGGTGTGGAGTCCTGAATGTTTAAAAATATCAAGTTGTGGAATCTTGGATCTTTGGAGTAGATCAGGGCACAGAGTCCTCCTCAATCTACTAAGGTGTGGAGATGCATGAAATAAGGGTGTAGAATTCTTATTCTCCAGAAGAAAAATACCACTCATGGATGAATTTACTTAATTAAAATTTCATTCTCACAATTCTGGAATGACTTTCGAAAAATAGAAAGTCATGTCCAACATCTCAAACACGACTTTCCACAAATAGTAAATCACCTTGCATAAATTGGTAATCAAGCGGATTTGAAGAAAAACGACTTAACTTACCATTAATCAATCCTAATAGTTCAATCTTGATTGAATCCTCAATATTATTAATATTATTATTATCTTTTATGAGACTATGATATTATTATTAAAAAGGAATTACAAGTCAATTTTATCTCCTCAATCAATTCACACATCTCCTTCATGACTATCATGGCTCTATGTAACTCTCTCTCTCTCTAATTCATTACACTATATGTTATGCACCAATAAAAGAATGGCATATTCATTTTTACTCATTAAAAATATTCCACTTATGCATTATTCCACTTATGCTCTCTTTAATGCATATGTTACACTCTCCTTAACTAAGGCATGCATACCACTCCTTAATGGCATAAGTTACACTCCTCTAAATGGAATCCAATGCATGCACATTGCTCCTCCTTTATGACAAGAATTGGTTGCTCCTCCTATATACAAGTCTCATGTATTCTCAGTTGGGGGGGATTATGATGCTAAGAGTGGAAGAGCCTTAAGGAAAATAGTGAGAGGGAGAGATATGGAGAGTAGCGAATTGCTTCCATAATAAATATGAAATTATTATTAAAATCCTAAGATATCTAGCTATTGAGGTTGGCCATGAGTGGTATTGAGAGGAAGTGAAAATTTGCTTCCTTAGTTTGCCTTGCAAATCTCTCTACTGTTATCTTTTGGTACTACTTGTGAGTTTTTTCAGCTCGGGGGTTTCAGGGGGTGAAGTTTTTCTTGGATATGGTTGGGAGGAAAACTGGGTGGTTCATAATGAGTTGGTAAGGATATTGGGGTTGGAGCATACTCTCATTTGAGTTGGAGCATACTCTCATTTTTTGAGTTGTATAAATTCACTGCCAGGTATGTTGAAAACATTATATTGTGTATTTTTTGTATTTCATTACATGGTTTTTTCTTATTTGGGCGTTGACTGAAACTTAGATGTATATCAAATGCTGCACACTAAATGTTGAAGGAATTTTGCAATGACTGTAGTTTATTTTATGTAAAAAATTTTGTATAGTTTCATTGTAAGTTGATTTACATCATGTCTTAATGGCTGAAGCATTTCGGGTGCCATGAGTTTTATGAAAACATGTTAATAACATAAATTTGGTTTTTCCTTCTCTTTTTACAGTTGTAGATAAGTATGCACATTATATGTTTGACAAAAGTGATAAATGAGATAATAGGAATTTGTTTTTTTGTTGTCATTTTAAATAATTGTGTTTCTGGGTGTTTCTGTTTTGATTCATTTTAACTTAAGGGGTTATCTGCTCCTTATGACCATGTTGCCCCAACTTTGATTTCAAAAAACAATGTTTTAGAATCCGGTTCTATAATCTGCTATATTTTATAGATTTGCTGCTGCTACCTAGTGGTTTGTCTTGCTGCTTTTTTTTGTTGTTGTGATTCACCTGGTAATGGTTTTTAATGAAACTAGTATGTTATATAAACTTGGAATTATTATTTTATAGTCTCAATGGTTAATACATTGATAGTTTAAATAACTTGTGACTGCTTGTTTGATAGTTTAATAGCTAGCAACTTGTTTTGTGACTGCTAACCGTTGTTCAAAATTCTCCAATGGCCGTAGCTACATTGGTGTTAGCTATTTGTAAAATTTCTTAAATAGTTATAGTCATTATGTGCCCAAATATTTGTATATGCAGCAATCAAGATGGATGATAGTTCTACTTATGTATTAAGTTCACTTATTGGCATTATTGACAAAGAAAAATAAATTATGTAATCTTAGATTCACTTTAGTTAATTTTGGTGAAATCACCTTAAGAGTTATGGTTGTAAGTGTTTGACAAAATGCCTCAATGGCCGTACATTTCATGCTTGCAAACTGTTTGACATAATGTTTCAATGGTTGTAGCTAATTACATCTTTGAATTGTCTATAAATATGACTAAGTGAATTTAGGATTTGGAACCAAGGTGTTTTTGGAAATATCTCAAAGAATAAGCATGATGACTCCATTGAATTAAAAATCCATGGAAGACAAATTGGGTAGGTGAATTGTTGTAATTGTTAGCTCACATATGAATTCATAATAATTGGAAACCACTCCTTTAGAAGTTTAATTATCTTGTTTTTCTTCCCTTTATTTTACCAAAGAATTCATATGCATATTATCTAGAACAAAATCAAATTAGTCACTCTTAAACACTTTTAATTGCAATAGAACGAACAATTAGCTTATTGGAAATTGCAGTTTGTAAAGATTGATATTATTTATCCCACTAAAGACTCTATCATTTAAATGTGATTTTAAGACTTATGGTTGTAAGTTTTCGATCTTGAGGAACCATGACCCTGTAGCTTTAATGAGAAGTTTAATATTACCATGGGTTAGTTAGTTAGTAGAAATTAGTGTGTAGTGTAAAGAATACCAATAAAAATAAAAATAAAAATATAGATATATGACCTTGCATTAACTTTTATGTCTTAAAAACTTAAACTTAAATCATATTTTGAGTTAGTGTTAGTATAATACTGATGGTTGGTAAGGTGGGACCTTACAATTATAATTCATGAAAATGGGAATAATAGAAAAAGGGAAAAAATCAAACTAAAAAATAAAGAAAACAAAAAACAAAAAATTAGCAACTCATAAAAATGGAAGTTACTAAACAACTCATAATAATACCTCAACTAATCACCTTACAAATAAATGAATTTAAATAATAATAAAAAATTACAAAAAATGAATTCTCAATGTTGAACTATGGATAAGCAACAATTTTTTTTGGTCAAAGACAAACTACTACAAAGTCAAAGGCAAAATTGAATGAGTATGTGGTATAATAATTATTGAATGGATTGAGATTTATATTAAAAATAGTTATGCTCATTTTAACCTTTTAATCAAATTGATCAATAAAAAAGATGTTATAGAAATATAAGTTATGGTTGTGTAGGCATGTGGTATTAATAAGCCACGATATTATAACAAAGAATAATCTCCATGGTTAAGAATATATATATATATATATATATATATATTATTATATATTATAATATATATATATATATAATATATATAATATATATATATATATATAGAATTATATAAAACAAACCTAATGTAACAACACATTTAAAAAAAAAATTACATGCATAATTATAATTTTACTAATAAGCAAGGTCACACCTCACAACAATAAAATTTTACCCTTCAACTTTAATGTTATAATATTCTACATTTATGCCATAACAAAACTTTGCTCCATAATTAACAAAGGTTAATGAGGTTTCATTATTATTATTTTTATTATTCTTATTATTATCCAATTTTAAGGTCATGACCAAGCCAAACACCAAATTGGTGAATGCGACCCCCTTATTTGTGTATATAAATATTTCTTAAATTGTGCTTAACACCTTCAAAATATCGACATTACCTTTAGATTGACTTATCAAACCTACTGATTAAAAAGGCAATTTCTAAAGTGTGTTATGGTCTTCCTTGTGCATGTGTTCTGGGTCAGTAGGGCATAAGGCGTGTTATGGAGCAGTCCTCTCTTCATTAAAGGGTATTGATAATGGTTAGTTCTTTATACACTTTTCAAAGGAATAAAATGAATTACCTTTGCAAACTTCCTTGGTTATATATATATATATATATATATATATATATATATATATTATATATATATATATTATATACTATGGTCTTTAGTTATTTAATATAGAAAACATTGAAGTGGATCATTATGGAGAAAGCCAATTGTGTCTCACCCCCTTGATGACTATGAAGCTATTTGTCAATAAATCTATCGTCGTTCATCTTAAGGTTTGATTGGACGGCAGTTGTTTTATTTGATTCGATTGAGGTAACTACCACACCTATACCCACCGTGTGACCCTCATTTGCACACATCTTCCCACCAGTGAGCTTTGCAACATGTTATTCAATGAATTCTTGCAACACTAGAGTCTTTTGAGGTATATGTAACTCATAATGTATCTGTCAATTTTCTCTTCTCTATGGTTTATTACCCTTCTGGCATTACCATTTCTCTCACTCATTACTGATGGTCTTTTGCATAGGCATCTGCCTCCTGACTCAATTTGGTTTCGAACAAATCCTGTTGTAGTTATAGAAGTCCCTCATAATGGCATTTCAATGTCGGGTAGGTCTACTTCGAGGGATTTAATGGTATGTGAAAACAATAACCGATCATCAAGGTAAGTTTTACTTTCTTTCTTCCAATTTCTTTGACCCTTTTCCGCGTAGAGTGGTTTTTCAGAAACAAACCCTAAGGAATTTGCTACTTAATTGTACAGACCCTTTAGGCCATAGCAAGGCTACATACTCTGTGGTATAGGTATTTCCACTCAAGTAAATTCATTGTTAAATATATGATCCAGACTTATGCAGGAATGAAAAAAAATACATAAATACACATATACACAGAGATGCAACATAAATAAAACTTCATTTCATTAATATCAAAGAACTGAAATATGCTCAGATATAGAAATGGAAATAAACTAGCTTTGACGATGATAACTTATCTCTGAGAAGAGACGTGGCGGCTACATGCCTCTTAATTACATTACAATGAGGCTCAAAGACCTATTTATTATTTAGAAACAATGGAAAACCCTAAGCATCCAAAAACATAACCCTAGGAGATGAAACACCAAAACTATGGGCCTTGTTGGATAAATTGGTACATCAACTTCCTAGGGTCGTAACTTTGGTATATGATCTCCATTTGACGCGCACAATACCTTGTTAGAAAGATATATTTTAGGACTACAAGTTTTGATTATAAACCTAAGCATTTGTCCGTTTCCCCCAAAAAACATCGTTTAAGGCCTCAAAACGGCTCTGAAATTTCAAGACCTGAAAAATTGCCAAAAATAGTAAAATGTGCTACAATTAAGGAAACTGAAAAAACTGAAAGAAACAGTGGAGGGGGTCCAAGTGGAATAGGTGGGTGACCACCAATATCCACCTAGATCAGTCCTTCCCCCTTTAGGAAGTAATGGTCCCTATTGCATTGAGTGCCTCCAAGAGATGGGGAAAATTCTGGTAAACTTGGTCTCTGGTGAGCCAAGCCACTTGCCTTGGTGCAGGAGTTGGACAACTTTGACAACTCGATATAGCTGTATATGTTGTTGGTGATTATTCTTGATATGTGTTTCCATGATCCGATCAGTTGTGTCCCGTTCCATGTAATCTAGGTTTAACTATGTTGGTGGGCATTGTTCTACAATGTATGATGTGTCCAGTAATGGTGGCAGGTATGGTCGAAGGTGGTCCACATTGAACACTGAGTGCAGGCAAAGGAATGGCAGAATGATGCGCTTGAAATAATTGTCCCCTACAACCTTAGTGAAGTTGTAAGGCCCATATCAGAGCGAGAAAAGCTTGCAGTGGGGCCCAGTGAAGTGCTCCTTCTACAAATGTAACCAAAATTTGTCACCCACCTGGAACTTGTGTCGCACCCGATGCTGATCATGGCACTACTTGTACTTAGCATTGGATTTTTCCAATATGTCGTGTGCTTGCTTACAGATGTGATGAATGCGTTTAATGAAATTCTTATCCCTGTAAGCTTCAGACTGGACATGCGCTGAATCTGCCAGAGTAGCTACAAATGGTATGGCCACATCAATGAGACATAACGGTTAGAATCCCAATCCCACCTGAAAAGGGTTGTGTCCAGTTGAGCTATGGAGAAATCTGTTGTAGTTGTACTGGACATAAGGAAGGCTTTCATCTCATGTGCAATGGATGCTTCGAGTTTTACATGCGCATAATGTGTACGGTCATCCTGTTGACGACCTTTGTTTGGAAATCAGTTTGTTGGGGGGGGGGGGGGGTGGGGAGTGTTGTGGACTTAGTGAGCTTGATATCCAACATCAACTATAGACTTAACAAAAATTTACCTAGAAACCTCCTGTCGTGATTTGAGATAATGGACTATGGGATCCCAAAGTGTACCCACACCCATTCAAAGAAGAGCTTAGTAGTGGTTTCTGCTGTGATACTCTTCTTGCAGGCCGCCAAAATGGTCATATTAGAGAATCTGTCGACGACCATGAAAACATAGTCATTGCCATGCTTAGTAGAAGGAAGGTTTGGCATATAATCCATGGAGATGGATTCCCAAGGTTAACTAGGAGTAGGTAGAGGAGTATATAGGCCTTGCTTCTTGATGTTTGTTTTGGCAATGGCACATGCAATGCAAGATTTGATGTACTTCCCAACATCCTACTAGAGGTTCAACTAATAAAAATACTTCTGCAACATTTCCATTGTTTTCTCTACCCCGAAATGTCCAGCGACCCAACTTTAGGGTGCCTCCCAAATCATCTTGGCATGCTTGCTAGAAGGAACACAAAGGTGTCCCAAGAGGCATAATAGTGCATCTTGGAGGTGAAAATTTGGAGCTTTCTTTCCTTCCAGGAGTTTCTAGTATGTGTTGTTGAATTTTGGATCGCTCTTGTAAATATGCGGCCACCTCGTAGTCTCGTGCCCACAAGAGTCGAGCACAATGGTCAACGCCATGACTGATAGTCAACTGAGGGAGTCTGCAACATTGTTGGTGCTTCCCTTCTTGTACTTAATGTTCAAATGGAACTATTGCAGGTATGTGGAGAATTTCTGATGTCAATCATTCTACAACTTCCCTTGTGTCTATATGAATTGCAGGGGTCAGTGGTCTGTGTGGATGATTGTTTCCTTCCCCAAAATGTAATGCTTCCATTGTCATCGTGCTTGCACAATGGAATACATCTCTTTTTCATAGGTGGGATACATTTAGATTGTGTCTAAAAGTGTCTCACTGTGATATGCCATTAGATTCCCCTTCTGAGTAAGAATTGCCCCAATAGCATAGTCAGAGGCATCTGTCTTGATCTCAAATTGTTGCTATAGGGCCAGTGATATGAGCACTAGTGTAGAGTAGAGGCAATGCTTCAACTTGACAAACACCTTATGTTAGGATTCATACCAAAATAACTTTGCTTTCACTCCTCCCTTGGCGAATTGACTCAAGGGCCAAGTGATATGAGAGAACCCCAACACGAACCTGCGGTAGAAGTTGGCAAGGCCCAGAAGGTTGCGAAGGTCTGTTAGAGTGGTTGGTGCTGGTCAATCCCGAATGACTTGTATCTTGGCTGGGTCCACATGTAGGCCCCACTCATCAATAATGTTGGCACACAACTTGTGTTGCTGCAGAGTTTGGAGGACCTATCGAATATGGTGGAGGTGCTCTTCCCAACTCTAGCTAAAGATCAAAATGTCATCCAAATACACCACCATGAATGGGTTGGTGAAGGGTCGCAAGATGTCATCCATCAAACTCATGAAGGTTGCGGGGGAATTTGTCAACCCAAAAGGCATGGCCAACCATTCAAAAAGGCCCTCCTTGGATTTGAAGGCAGTCTTCCACACATCAGATGGTTCGATCAATGCTTGGTGATAACCAGACTTCAAGTAAATCTTGCTGAAACACTTGGCCCCCTTAAGTTAGTCCAAAAGGTCATAAATCTATGGGATTAGATAACTTTTCTAGACAATGATCATTTTCAGCACCTGATAGTTAATACATAGTCTCCAGGTGCAATCCTTCTTCTGTACCAACACGATTGGGCTCCCATAGGGTGATGAACTTGACCCGATGTTCCCTTTCTGCAAAAACTCTTGAATCTGCCTCTTGATTTCATCATTCTCCATAACAAAGTGTTGATAGATCGTTCCATTGGTTAGCAGCGCGCTCGAGGCCAGATCAATGGAGTGCTTGACCTGACAATGTAGAGGTACCCCTATAGGTGAGGTGAAGATGTCCCTATACTCCTTCACAACCTTGTCTATCTATTGTTTTCATGTGGAGGAGCCCTATTTGGAGGTCGTGGCCACAGTCTCCTTCTTTCCCTAAGGGCAAAGCAAAAGGAAAACAAATTTCCCGGTTTGGGAAATGATCTTACTACATTTCTTCACAGTGATAAAAAAAATGGAGATAGGTGGTGCTTCCTCCGGTATCTTGTACAACTTCTCACCCAAAGCAATGATAACAATGCGAGGCCTAGACTCATACACAACATGCCACTTCCATGAGTATGGCTGGCCTAATAATACATCACAAACTTCAAGAGGAGCAACATCACATAATACCTCATTTGTGAAGGGGTTGATGCTGTAGGGAAGCCGATATTGTTGGATGACACAGATATCTCACCCTTTGGTGAAGCCACCCGATGGTGTACAACTACAGTTGTGGTATGGTCAGTAGACCAAACCACAACCTCTACTGAAATGAGGTTATTTTATCTCTCGCTATTGATAATGAACTGCAATGGGGAACCCTTCAATCACATGAAGGAGTGGAAGAGATGCTCCCCCTCCTCTGGATCTTGGGCTCATTCTTCTAGATCTTGGTGATGGAAATGGTGGTACTATGCTCCACATCGATAATTTTCTTCCCTTTATCATTCCCCTTATCAATTTATGACTCAAAGTCAGGACATGCATCTAATTCAGAAGCCTTCAACTTGGCCACTAGTGACTTCTTGGCTCAACACTCACTTGTGTTGTGAGTAGGGTTGTTATGGAACTCACACCATTTCCCTGTGTCCTTCTTTGTCTTCGTGGTTTTTTTCTTCGCTTGCAGCTTTGGCAGGTTGTCCTGGGTAGCCCTACCTTGGCTTTTTCCTTTGTTATGCGATTCCAAGGTGCATTTCCCTTGCTTCGGATTCACAGATCCAACATATTGCTTCTTCTGTTTAAATTTATACTCGATCTTGACAATGTATCAATAGGCGACATAAAGAAAGGAGATGTCTAGGAACTTCATCTCATCTTGGATGTACTTGTATAGGAAAACACGATACTTGAGTACCAAATTCCACTTAGAAACCTTGATAACCAGCTTCGTGTGAAGGGTATGGAAAAGATTTGTGAACTCCAACACATCTTGGTAATATTATTCCTTGATGGCGTCTCATAAAGAATTCGAAGTGGGTGAAACTAAAAACAATGAGGATTCCCTCTCATCCTTTTATTCATATTAGGTTTCTCACCAGTCCTTGACATGTGGGGTGACTTTGAGAAGCTCAAAATTAATCTTTTCCTGATTGGAAAAGTCATGAACCGAAAAGAGGGGAATGTCAAAGTTAAATTGTACCTTAAAACGAGTGGTTTCTCAAGAGTGACTATTGGATGAAGATGTGTCGCTTGTGGGTATCGTCGAAGGATCTGGGCAAAGTTATCCATCATCGCATTCCTCTATTGCTCAAGGGCTTCCTCGAGCAACATTTTGAAAGGATCTCCTGCCCCCTCATCTTTCTTTTCTTTTGCCATGGGAGGTCATTAAGGTTTACCAGGCTGGTATTGCAAAGGTTCAACCAATTCAATCCCTAACTCCTTATACCCTGACCTCGTTGGGGACATGCAAAGAAAAATAGAGAAAAATCAGACCACTTTGATACACAAATCTAGACTTATGTGGGAACGTAAAAAAATACATAAATATACATATACACAGAGATGAAACAAAAATAAAAATTCATTTCATTAATATCAAAGGACTCAAATATGCTTACATACATAAATGGAAATAAACTAGCTCTGGAAATGGTAGCTTATCTCTAAGAAGAGACATGGCAACTACATGCCTCTAAAATGTGTTACAATGAGGCCCGAAGGCCTAATTGTTATTGGGAAATAATTGAAAACCCTAAACATACAAAAACATAACCCTAGGAGATGAAGTGAATGCAAAAAAATACATAAATACACATATACACAAAGATGCAGCATAAATAAAACTTCATTTGATTAATATTAAAGAATTGAAATATGTTTACATACATAAATGGAAATAAATTAGCTCAGGCGGTGATAGCTTATCTCTGAGAAGAGACATGGTGGCTACATGCCTATGAACTGTGTTACAATGAGGCTCAAATGCCTATTTGTTATTGAGAAACAATGGAAAACCCTAAATAGCTAAAAACCTAACCCTAAGAGATGAAATGCCAAAACTATGGGTCTTGTTTGAATAAATTGGTAAATCAACTTCCTGAGGTTGTAACTTTGGCATACGATCTCCATTTTACACACACAATACCTTTTAGAAAGATTTATTCAAGGACTCATTTTTTCCCGTTTTCCCAAAAGAACATTCTTTAGGGCCTCAAAATAGTTTCGGAAGTTCAGGACCCGAAAAACTACCAAAAATAGTAAATTGTGCTATAATTAAGGAAATTGAAAAAATTGAAAGAAACAATGGTGGGGGTCCAAGTGGAATAGGCGGGTGGTCACCAATATCCACCTAGATCAATATATTTGTTAGTCTTTCGATTTAACAAAACTTCCCTATGGTGATTTCCAGTTACAGATAGGCTCCACGACCATGGCATCGATACTATTCAAATTTCTCAACAGACTACTCATCAGCTCTTACACAAGTTCTAAATAATTCCATTGGTTTCTTTTGCTCTCAAGTTTTTTATACATACACTTTGTCTGCATGGAAAGAGTCTTGCAGTTAGGGTTCTAATATTTCTGCCAAAATTGACCCTTTTGGGTTTTAGTGGACTTGCCTTCTAGTTATTTAGTTATGGCCTTTCACGACCCCAACTAATGTATTTAGTTCAACTACAATGGAAATTTCTAAGAAATTTTTGTTCCAATTTCAATTTTATTCCCCGTCTGACAAGACTACTTTATGTGTAGTTTTGGTTAATATAACAGTGGCCAATGGCCTGTAGATTTATATTGTTCTTTTCAAAATACTTACAAAAATACCTTTTTAATATGCATATAGTTATTTATTTCAAATTATTGTGCAAAGCCTTTTTTTCCTGGTACTGTATCTTTCCTCGAATAACTGGATTGTAATATATCTTGAATTACTAAGCCTTATATTGGTGATAAACTTTGACAATCACCTACAAATTTCTTTATGGAGTAAAATATTAAGTTTTACTTATCATTATATTTTTGCAATTGACTATGTGATATAATTACTTGAATATTGTGCAAAATTGTAAATAAAGGAAATAACAAGCCTTACCAGGCTTTGTTAGAGTTGGTTTTTCAACTGTATTTTAAAGAAATTTGCTTCTTTGTTATTAATGAGCACCAGTATTGAAGCAAGAATTTCGCAACTCCTAGGGCTACCAACTTTACTTCATCAACCCGGGGTTCATACAAACTTGGAGGTGACAGTGTTGTATACAAAGTAGATGCAATGGTCTACTCCTGTCACTTTTCAACTGGGACGATAGACCACTAGGGTTTTTCAAACCAATCTTTTATTGACTTGAAGGAGTCTGACTACCAAATGGCAAAGGGGAAATTATTCTTAATGCAAAAAGGGAATGTTGACTACTCTAGGAAATGAAAGTGTTGAATTGGAAGGTGCTATAAAGTGACATGAAATCATCTAGCTAAGCATCTAAACATGTTGCTTGCAAAAGAGACCTAAATTAACCTTGTATATAACATCTAGTTATCTGTACCAACTGAGCATGGAATTTTATCTAAGAACTACTGTGACTGATGCATGCATGTGCTAACTTAGAAATTGTAGAAAGAGACTTTTTGATTTTCAGTTTTATGAATGCAAATGCTAATTTAACCAATTTTTTCTTTGGCGGGGAAGAAAGGTATGGGGAAACAGGTCTAGAATGGAGTTAAGGATATGGAAGCCAAGTGGAGGCCTAACCTAAGCTTAAATGACCATTTCTGCTCAATTCAGGATTAAGACAAGTTGCTACAAAGTCTCTTGTAGTACTATAGGATGCCCTAGTGCTACTACAGGATGCCCTGTTTTACTACAGGAAACAGGTCGAAAGCTTATAAGGATGTAGGAAAGGTAGAATGAAGTGTGGGAAAGGTGTTTGATGGGGAAATAAGGCACAGAGGAGGTGCACACTACCCAAGGCTCAGTCTAAGGCTTCAACATGGTTGGTCTTGCTCAAGGAAAATGTCCACTTTGCTTACAAAACAAGAATTTTGGATTAGGGTTTGATGGACTTTGGCAGCTTAGGTGGAGAAGACTTAGATGAGGCAAATGAGATGAGGTTTCCTTGTAGATCAGAAGCTCCTGCAACAACACACACATTTTTCTTCATTTATGCACACCTTCATTTAGACATGGATAATATGAGTTGAATGTAGGAAAATAGAGTTATTAATAGTTAATGGCTAATTTTATGAATGGAAGTGCTTCTAAACCATAGAAAACTCAAGAGATCAAAATGACAATTGCAGATACTTCTAAGAAATTTAGAGACAATGATCTATTCAACAAGAAATCCTAAGTTATGCAATGATCACAAATCAATCTGTTTTTGGGCTGTGTGAATGGAACCCTCAACCCATGATCCCATAAGGGAGACGAGGCAAAGGCCAATATCACAAGATTTTCTAAAGTGTTTACCATCACTGTTGTACCAATGATCTATCTATCCACAAATGGAAGCAAACTAAGTAATCATCCAAAAACTTGGAGATTAAACAAGACAAAATCACTTCAACAGCTAACTATGAATGTAATCTAAACATACATGTACATAAAGAGGAACCTCTTATGCTAGGTTTGGGCCCTAACCCAATAGATTCATCCCTCTGAGTCAACTCTGTGTTGGATCAAGGGAATTCTTTTCATTTTCATTAAAATACAAAAAATACATAAGAGTTTGTAGCTTCATGTTCCGGATTATCCACAGTTTCCAGTTCAGTCTGTCGACGTTTCGAACCCCAACGGGGGTCCATCATCAGGACACTTCTGAAAGAAATGAAATGAAAGAAAGATGAAAGATGATGAAAGATGATGAAAAATACATAAGAGTTATTAATCACAATGTCTTAGCTCGAAAATGACTCTTGGCTACAACAACAAAAAGTTGAATTCTAATGATGCTCTAGGCCTTCTTATTTGTATAACTGAAGCTACCAACAAATTCCTTAAATTTACGGAGGCTTGGCACCCAACTCAAGATCAACTTGTCTTCAACTATCACTAGCTTGGCTGCCAATGATCTCGGTGGCTTGGCTGCTTGTAACTTCGAGTTGATGAGATCTAGTGGAGGAATCTTTGAGTGAGTGAGGAGTTAAGGATGGAGATCCAATCTCCTAAAATCCCTCTTTCTTGTCTACTTTGAGTTCCTGCACTTAAATTAGCCAAAATTGCTCCAAATTCTGCAATTAAAGCACATTAGGCCACATGACATAATATCTCATCTTTACCCTTATAACTAAGAAAAATATAACAAAACATGTAAATAAATGTGAGAAAAGTTGATTTTAATAAGTTGGAGAGTGGCATTAAGGTCCATATAATTTACCTATTGATGAGCCTCATCATCACCCCGTACTAAAAGTGTTTCTCATCCTCTGAGCAACTTAATCTATGTTCATGTCTTTCATTGATCTTGTGGCCTCTCTGACATTCCAAGCTTCTGTTATGTATTCTCCTATTGTGGATAAAATCCTGCATGCTTCTCTATTTCCTCCCACTACTTTCTTTCTTATTCTATCTTTTTTCCTTCTAACATACCCAAGAGCAATGGTGGACTGTGTTTCAAGCCAATCTAGTTTATTTTGAGCCTCTGCAATGCCTTCTTATAGAGTGGGGTCCTCTCTATTGCATCCCTCATTCTTTAAATGGAATGATACTCCCTAATCTTTAGGCTGTATGGTAAGGTGCCCCATCTCCTTTGGAATGCTTGCTAGCTTTCATCCCATAGTAATCTCAAAGTGTCCGCAAAATGAGTGACTGCTTGCTCTTGTGTAGCTAGGTATCTTGGTGCAAGCTGGGGATCATTGGTGATGAGGTTGCTAGCTTTACTAGGGGATGAAAGCTAGCTTTCATCCCCTAGTAATGCTTGCTAGCTTCCAACACTCCCTTTACTTCCTTAGCCCTGGCATCCTCATGAGTCATCCATGACACCAAGACCATTATTTGTAAGTCCCTTAACTTTGGATTGGAGTCCCACACATTCAAGTCTGTGAAGGCCAAGTTATGTAAGTAGAATTCAGATATCTTGGCCCTTTCCTCCAGGGTGCTTTGGTCACAGAGCTCAATGAACTATCTATAGTCTTGGAAAGGCATAGTCCCTCATTGTGCTAGGGTGTTTATCTGAAATTGCAGCCATTTATATTTTAGGTACAAGGCATATGATTTTGCTGACATCTTGCACTGGAGTTCCTCCATAGAGACGCTTTCCATAGTGGCCAATTGAATCTCTTTTTCCTATACCTCCCTTCTCAGCCATGTGTTCTCTGCCTCCAATTGAGATTTCATAACTCTTTCCCTATCTCTTATCTCACCTAACTGTCTACCCATCTCTAGCAGCTTCTCTTCCATATGGCCCACATCCTCTACATTCTTTGATTTAGCAATTTGCATCCAACAATGTGTCCTTGCTCTCTCCTTTTCAAGCTCAACGAATAGAGGGATGGAAAATTTATGTGGTATTACTTTGCGTCCCTCAATGAATCATAATAAGAGTTGAGATTGGGCTGTGGGATAGGTTCTTGTAGCTCTTGGAATTCTCCCTTTATTATCTTTGGAGAATCTATCCCCCCATGTACTTGTGTTGCTTCTTCCTTTCCTTTGTCCTTGTTGTCCTTCTTGTTTCTTTTTCTGTGTTTCCTATAGGACCGTCTATGTTTCTTATAGGAGGATTTTCCCTTTTTGAAAGGGGTCAAAGGTTATTTTATTTTCTTTGCTAAGGTTGACCTGGTGACAGGCTTCCTAACATAGGTAATTGGCAACTTTGGGGAAGCTTGTTTTGATGTGCTCTCTTCATCTTTCATTTCTGGGGAGACTAGTTTTTGTTGTCCTTTTGGTGAGTCTTCAATGATGGTAGGAGTCTTGGTAGGTGATTGTGATCTCCCCTCTTTTATCCTAGTTCTCATCCTTGTTTTAAAATATAGGGGAGTCTGCCTTTGCCTTTTTCCTATTGACTTTACGGGTGTGTTTAGGGCAGTCAAGGCAAAAACTTCCTCCTTCTCTGTGGGTTCAGGAGAAACTCTTAGAGACTCATCCCCTTCCTTGGTATGTGCTTCAGGGCTTACCTCATCCTTTTGTGCTTCTTCCCCACTGTTTTTCTCTCCCTTTGTTTTATTTGTCTCTGCCTCCTCTTCTTCATCTTGTTCTTCCTCCTCTTCTTCAGGTTCATCTTCTTCTTCTTCATGTTCCTCTTCTTCTTCTTCTTCCTCCTCCTCACCACTAGAGGTTGGGTCTCTTTCATACTCAATTTCTTCAATTACATCTTCCCTATCCATGTCTGTAAATGTGGACCATAGAATGAGGACTTTTAATTGGCTTAGGGAATCTTCTAGTATGAGCATGATTAGTCCATGATGTGCCAGTTGCTGATGCTTTCCTTCCTGTACCTTGATGCTCATGTATATTATTGGTTGCAACAAGAAGTAGGGAACACTAATTCTTCTATTAGGGGGTAACTCTTCTCCAAATCTCAGCTCATGGAGGAGTCTATATTAGTAACCATAGACTATACTGAGCCTTCCCTCACAAGAAATATACTTGAGAATGTGATAAATTACTTCATCCTAAGGATATGGAATGCTCTCCCTTATAATCTCATTTTTATCCTCAATTGGCTCCTCATCTTCCAAGAAAAAATTCTTCGTGGCATCAATGCTTCTAGATTTATCCTCTTTTCTCCATTGTAAACCTAGAGGAAGAGTAGTGATTCAACTAATGGTTTCAGGGGTAATTGTTACTGACAATCCTCTCACCACAGAAGTGGCACTGAATCTAGTTTGAGGCATGAGTGACATTACAAATTCTTGAGCTACATCATCACTGTTATATACCTAGGGGGGGTAATATGGGGTACCGAGGGAGGTACCCAAGGTAATAATGTAATAATGGGATAGGCCATAGTAATAAATAAGGTGGTTAACCCATGTCATGTAAGGGACCACAAGTAGTTAATAATAATGTAAGGGGCCCATGGTATTAGTTGATGGTATGAGGAAACCATGGTAATGATGCATGGTATTGTATGTATGAGGCCTATATAGAGGCTAGAGACTCCACATGGAGAGATGAAGAGAAATAGTCTTGTATGAACAAGCATATGGGCTTGTGGAGTATTCTCCTTCCTTAAGGAGTGAATGTATGGTGTTGCCCTACCCTAAGGGTTTGATAATAAAGAAGCATTTCTATCTATTCAGATCTTGTTATTCTTGGGTTTATTTGCATTATCTTATATTTTCTTATCAGATCTATAATATCTTGGGTCAGATCTACAACAAGTGATATCAGAGCTACAACAAGTGGTATCAGAGCTACAACAAGTGGTATCGGAGCTACCACACTTTTCCTTGTATTACTTCCTTACCTTGTTTCCTTCCTCGAGCTGAGATTTTAACCTGGTAGCTTCTTCTTTGAAGGCACACTCCCTTATTTTAAAAAGATCTTGTTGATATCTAATTTTATCTGTGAGTCTTTTAACTTCTGCCTCTATATTTCTTTCACTATCACTCTCAATATCTTCAACAATGCATGAACAAAGAAAAGTATCACTAGAAGACCAAAAATTTGTACCTGATACATATTTTGCTTGTTCATCTTCAATTTGAGGTGATTCTGAATCTGAACACTTGCTTCCACTTGATGGCCAGTTGTCTCTCTTGTTTTCATTATTCCTTTGAGATGTCTTCTTCTTCTAAGGTGCTTTCTTCTTCAACTTCTTTCCCATTGCTTCTACAGATCTCCTTCAAGTGTTCAAGCTTCTGCTAAGGGATACCCTATGATACCAATTTTTGATAATAATAGTGAGAGGGGGGGTGAATCAGTATTATCAAATCAATAACTTTTTATTTCATACTCAGATTTATATACGCTACTTCAATTAAGGTAACTCGCATGTACACACAATTGTCTTTAAAGCAACCAACGTATATCTAACAAACTTATGATTCAATTAATTCATCATATGTTGACCTTTAGTCAGTGCATCAATACTTCATTAACCATATGAATAGTAACCATGTGTAGTAATAACATAATAATCCATCACACATAAGAAACACACATGAACACCAAGATTTAAGGTGGACACCCAATGCGGGACAAAAACCACCTGCTTTTGTCTTATTAATATTATAAAAACCTATTTACAATCTTGTACTAGTGCAAACTCATACCATTACACAGGCACCCACCTACATAAGGCAAAAACCTTCTCTCATTCTCTAGCTTCTACTGGAAGGGAGATACAACCTCCTAGCTGATCTTGTACTAGCATATCTATTTACTAGTAAGTAGGCATTGGCCTATAGAAGGCTCCAACCTTCACTCATTTTCCAGCTACTACTAGAAGGGAGATCCAACCCCTTGGCTCTTGTACTGGCCAATATAATTACCAATACATAGGCATCGGCCTACAGAAGGCTACAACCTTTTTTCTTCCTCCAGGGACCACGTTTCATAAATTTTCAGACCGAATACTCTTAGTACATAACAACATAATATGTAGGCCACGTTTAATCAATTTTTCACACTGGACCCATCAACAACATTGAAGCTCAACATCAATCACCTTTGAAATACAACCAATCACTAAAAACCCATCATCACTAAAACAAATCATAATCAATCAATCTAAACAATCAGAACACTGTCACTAGAACACAAAGTAGAACCCAGAACTCTGCATCAACAACCAGAACCAACTGCAACTTCAAACATCATATTTCATAATATATGCTACTTCGATGTGTCGAACCAACGTGTATACGTGCTTTTATCAAAGCTAACTAGCGCATAGATCTAAAAATACTAACTTAAAACATCACAACTATTTCATAATTCAGTCATACCCAGATCAGAACATTTATAGTGTAAATACCACATTAGCATTCAAATCTAAACTATCCATGATCATACCACATAATAATAATTCATTTCAGGTATTATGCTCTTGATCCATCATTAGATCTCATCCCCCATCAACCACTAAGGTTCATCCTTAGCTCAGATAAAGCAAAGCACAAGAAACCCATAACATGCATATTTTCCTTTGATCTCACTCTTCATAAGATATTCATTTCTTGCACTCCTATCCCTTTGATCTTATCCTTCTTATATAGTTTTAGGCCTTTCTCAATGACTCAGACCAAAAAAACTTAGGACCAATACCTTGGACGAAATACCTTGGACCAATACCTTGGACCCAAACCTTGATTTTCCATCCCATACACGCTTTTCCTTATGTGAAAGTGCGTGGATATATATATGATCATTATTTTTTGTTAACTCGTGTGTATACACTACTTGGACAAAATGAACCAGCGTATACTTCTTAAACCTTTTATGGAGTATGATCTATAATCCTTTGCTATTAACCTGTTGTACTATGAACTGTCATCTATGTGAGTTTCCATTGAGGACAACATCTGTATCATAATGCCAGCAACCAGTCCATACCTCTTATGGAGTCTTATCCTCCAACGCTGATGAAGGTGATTTGTTGACTAAGTAACATGCAGTCTCCATTGCCTCTGCCCAAAATTCTTGTCCTAACCTGACACCACTGATCATGCTTCTTGCCTTTTCCATCAACGTCTTGTTCATTCTTTCCACAACTCCATTTTGCTAAGGTGTGTATGGAGTAGTCTTTTGCTATGCTATAGCA
Organism: Pinus taeda; assembly: GCA_000404065.3. Lineage (NCBI taxonomy): Eukaryota > Viridiplantae > Streptophyta > Pinopsida > Pinales > Pinaceae > Pinus > Pinus taeda. Next base: position 133,254 of record APFE031217119.1, on the reverse strand, counting down.
CACTTCTTACAGAACTCTTCAAATTCCTTCTTGGAAAACTCTCCCTCGTTGTCTGTTCTCAACACCTTTATCTTCTTCTCTGTCTCATTTTCCACTAGAGCCTTAAATTCTTTAAACTTATAAAGACTTCAAATTTCTTCTTGAGGAAATATATCCATGTATTCCTTGAGAATTAATCTATAAATGATACATAGTACATAAACTTACCCAGTGATGGAACCGAAACTGGTCCAAACACATAATCATGCAGAAGCTCTAATATTTATTTCACCCTCTTAGCACTAGAGGGGAAACTCACCCGATTTTGCTCCCCATATATACAATTTTCATAGAAATCAAAATATAGAGAGAAATTATACATACCTTCTACCATACCATTACCATGAAGTATTCAAAGGCCCTTCTCTCCAATATGTCCAAGCCTTTGACACCATAACATGGTCTTCTGTCCAGAGACCACTAGATTTTTTGCTCACTTTTAGGTTCCACAAAATTTTTGCACCCATCAATAACAATGCTACCCTGAAGCTTGTATAGAGTTCTAATCAGAACTCCCTACATCAATACCAGTGCTCTCGAACTATCTTGCAGGTATCTTTCTCGAACACTAGTTTTACACCCACATCATCCAACTTGCTTACAAAAATTAGATTTCTAGCCAATCCAGGAATATGAAGAACACCTAGAAGTGTTCTAATCCTTCTACCTTACAACTTCAAATTTACTTTTTTGCGACCGATGATTATAACCTTCTTGTCATCCCCTACAAAGACATCACCACTGTCATATTTATCATACTCCCAGAACCACTACTTGTGAGGGGTGAAGTGAAAGGTTGCACTTGAGTCAATCAACCATGCCTCGTGATCTACATGTGTATTTGAAGAAGAATCCAAGTACACATCCCCACCTTCATCTGAGGTGGTTTTTTCCTCTGTAGAAGGAGCATCATCAAATCCCTTTCCTTTCTCAGGAACTTAGATTTGTAGTCCTTTTTGAAGTGCCCTTCCTTTCCGCATTTCAAGCACACATTTAAGGGTTTTCTTGGAGATTTAGATCTCCCACTCGAGGATTTTTTTTTGGTACCATCCTCGTATAGAAAAGGCATCACCATTCTGGCCCTTCATATTTTTCCACCTCATCTCCTCCGACAACAAGGATGATACTATTTCATCAAATTGCAAGGTAGTCACATTGCTACCTATTGCAACAACTAGATTATCCCACGAATCTAGTAGAGAACACAACAAACTGATGCACTTATCTTCATTTGAAGTTTTTATATCAATACATAACAACTAGCTTACCACAATATTAAAGATGTTTAGATGCTCCGTCACCAAGTCTCCATCCTTCATCCTCATGTTATAAAACGTTTTCCATAGGAACAATTTATTCACTAGACACATAGATTGGTACAAAGTCCCTAACTTGTTCCACAAAGCCTTCCCCAAAGCTTCCCCTGATACATTCAACAATATTGAATATGAGATACACAACTGTATTGTGCTCTTTGTCACCTAGTCTTGAACTGACATTGAAATTGGTTTAGTAGCCAGATCTACCGTGATCCAATGATATTTATCCACCAATAAATCCTCCATCTTGAGTTTCCACAACTCAAAAATATGACCATTAAATTTATCGATCTCTATCTTTCCACTTCTCACCATCTTCTTTCACCACAAGAATCGATCCCGCAGATCTCCCACTGAACAGTGTCTACCAAAGGCCCAAGAAAAACTCCTCAGTAGCAAAGGTGTCCCCTTGAAGCCAAAACAACTCTGATACCAAATATAGCTTTCAACCCCATACATAAATTACATGCATATGAATTCTAAAAACATAAAATAAACAATGGCGAGTGTTATCACTCAGGTTGTTCCCTGCTTCCTGTAGGGAATACGGCCGAGGTAACCACTAACCAATCTTTTAGCTGCAGGTCCTAGCCTACCTGCAACCAGAGAGGGCTCTCTCTTTGTAATTTAGCTTTGTTTTGAAATATTTTAGGCTAGCTATGATGAACAGGGTTTGGTTTTAAGTTTGTTGGATGGTTATCTCAGACAGAACTGGGATGCAAGTGTATAACTGTTTTTTCCATTGGGAAATGGAGTCACTGCAAGTGTAATTACAAAAAGAGTTTCTTGGTGAAAAGGTAGTACCACAGAGTATGATAGGCAGGCTAGGAACAACTTTCAAATCTGGTAATGATGGAATGAAGTCAGGGAATGAAAGGCAATCAAGAATCTCTCACTATACTGACAGAGGGAAAATGGATGAATATTGTGTAGGAGCAATTAAGAATTCCTAAACAATATTCAAAACGAGAGAACTAGTGCAAATATGAGCAATTAAGAATTCATATTCATGACTAATCCTGAAGAAAACATAATTAACAACAGAGACTAAACATGGGGTGCATTCAAGCAAATCCTATGTTATTCTTCTTCTCTATTATTAAGATCATGAAATATAGAGAATATAGAGAAAGTCCCAGAACATCCAATCCATCTTCAGATCATTCAGACACAATGAACTTCAACAACCATTTGTATTAACACAGTCTGATATCTTACAACACAGTTCAGAAAGAGGAAATCATCAACCCCCAATACATCTCTTTTACAAGTATATATAGGAGTTTTTTACAAAATATCGCATAGGGAAATATCTAGACATCAATGTATCCATCTACTTCTGACATAATTAATAACGATTTGTGGAAAAATCGCGCAGCAATAACTGAAGAATTAAAAGCTCTTTACTCGTTGGAGCAGGTGTCCTGTGTGCTGTTGACCTTTGTCTCTGGCTATCGGTGGGTGACCGCTTCCTTGAAATGTTGTCCTGTAGTGCTATTCTGTGACACTTGTTCTGTGCTTTTGAATATTAGCACGAATTTCGCCAACTGTTAATTTGAATTTTATGGTAGCTGAGCCACATTATACAATTTCCTCCTGCAGTCAATAAATAAGAAGACATTCAAACTACTTTAAAAATATGAAGCAGACTTTGCCACCAATCCTCAGTTGGTAATTGATGTTTTCTTAACTTGTATAATGTTTCATCAGCTTCAGTGTAGGTATAATAATTTGGCCAAACTGGAAAAAGGTGTGCTACCTCATGCTCTATGTAAAACAAATCCTCCAGCTTGTCATACAAAGTCTCCCCTGTGGGAGGGACTTCTTCTTCTGTACTGCTAGATGATGCTATGATTTGATTTTGTATGAAGGTACTGAGCCTGTTTGCATACTATTCCTGTTTTAGTAGCCTTCCAGCACTAGTAACCAGATTGGGTAAACCTTTGGCTTGCAAATTTGCAAGCCTCTGTCTAAAAGAATTTACCTCTATCTGCATTTCCTATCACTTCCTTTCCATAGTCTGGACAAAATTCCTCATGGTCAGCACCTTCTTGACTCTTACTATAGTCTCTGTCCTATTCTGGATGTTTAGTGCTGCCAGCTGGTCACCAGTACTAGTATTCAAAAAGTGAATCTATTGAGAAGCTTGCTCAGGCTTATTCGCTAGCAATGTTCTGGCTTTATGAGTTTCACGTTGAGCTACAACCATCAATTCTATTTGGTCAAACATGGTTTGTATTCCTGTCCATTGTTCAGCAAGAGATTGACTAATCTTATTCCACAAAATTGTTTTTATCTCAGTCAAGGTCCTATGGAGAGTGAGGTATTTCTCCAAGGCCTTTATCTTATTTTCCAGGGCCTTTACTTCCCTGGTTTTCTCAGCAACTGTCATTTTTGACTTATCATAACTAGCCTCAATCTTGGCTAGATTTTCTTTTGTTTCCTTCATCTCTGCCATTTGAAATTCAAGAGCCTTAATCTCTTTCATCATGGCCTCCATGCTCAAGTTGGCCTCTTGCACTGCTGCTGCTGTTGGATCTACTGAAGTCGATGCACCTGCTGCTGACGTTGAACCTGGGGGAGGTGCTGCTGAAGTAACTGCTGTTGAAGGAGCTGTAATTGTTGGAGCTGGTACTATTGGAGCAGTTTGGGATGGTTGAGGGACCAACTCTGGCTATTTCCCTCGTTGAGCTTCCTCCAATGCTTTCTCTGTTTCCATTATCCTTTCATTCATCCTCATAAGTAGACTTACCACATCTTCTACTTCTTGTTGTTGTGCTACTTCTGCAGTTTGAGGATGTATGGTGACTGGTAGCTTCATTTGTTTTCTTAATGCTGCTATGTCTTCCTCCTTTTTTCTAATCAAGGCCTGTGTGCCTTTGGGATCTTTAGGATCATGTCCCAACTCTATGATGATCTCCTCCAAGGATTTTATCCTATTATCCTTGGCCAACGATGATGCATTTTCCAGCTCTAATTGGGTAGAAGTATTGTATAGATAGTTCTGCAATCTATGGGCTAATAGAGCCTTGTCTGCCAGTGTAGAATAAACCATTTCTCCTGTCTGCTTATGTAATTCAATCTGGTCTAGAGGATGAATATCTTTTGCTAATACCTCCAGATTGGTTCTAATGTAATATGCAGCTGACTGTGGTTGCTGTGTAGTAGGCCTGAAGTGACTGAGTGTCATCTTCCTTGCTTCTATATCATAGGCTGCCATTAGCCTTTGCTAATTTGTTAGAGCCATTCTCATTAACTGGTTGTAAAGTTGAAACCTTATAGGCTCGTTTCTAGCTTTAATCTCTATGAATGCCTTCTTTATATCCGAGCCCCTTTGGGCCTGCTGTTGGGAGGATGAAACCTCCCCACCTGGTTGTTTCTCTTGCTCCTGCTGAAAGGAGCTGGCTGATGTTTCCAAGATAGGAGGGATCTGCTGCTCAGAAGTCCCCTCACCCTTGATGTTTCCTATGGTATCTTCAGTTATTTCCTCCTCGGCATACGGGTTTAGCCTCTGCCATTTTTCTCCTTGCTGGTCTATGGATGTCCATGTGGGTGTCCCATCTGTTAGATCCCTCTTTTTACCTCTTTCCTCATTGTGAGGAGTTTGTAGCACAGGGATTTTAGCTGCTTTTGTTTGTGTTAAAGGGCTTTGATCTTGACCCTTTTCCGGATTTAAGGATGGCTGCTCCTCCATTATGCTTTGCTGTTCAGAATGTTCAATTTCTTTGCCCTTTTCTGCTGATGATATGGCCTCTTTAGCAGGCTGCCTTGAAGTAGTAGTTGATGTGCTTGCTCCCACTGGTTGAGGCTATGTGAAGGTGACCTATGCAACATAATCCAGGTCAATTCTTTTCTCAGTTTCTTTCATGTCTCTCTCTAATTTTTCTTCTTCAGTGAGCTCTTCATCATCCAAGGTGCCCTCTACCCATTCTGGTTGATTGGCATATTGTTCAATGTGGGGGAGTAACTGCTGTACATATCCTGAAAGCCTATGTTTGATTCTTCGAAGGCTTATGAAGTGTTCAGGGTCATATGGTGCCCAGTAAAAGCTCTGTTTCACCATGAGTTCTTGTCCTAGCATGTTGTCTGCATCTTTCCATGCTTCTTCCCTTTTATTGAAAACAAAGGGACCCAAATGGTGTCTGATTTTATGCTATGCCTTCTTGTTTTTCCCATGGAAATGGGTCAAGTCTGCATTACTGAATTGCCTAAAATATTCCAAGGAAAAATGTCTCATCGGGACATATCTTGGTAGCTTATAGGGAGACAACTCACACCCGTAAATTCTGATTACTGTGTGGTTTTGGTAGAAATACCAATCACCAATGTTGTAGCCCTTAGAAAGATGCAAGATCCTTTGCATTTCAGCAGTAAGCCTGGTAGGAGGAGTCACCATCAATAGGCAAGTAGTAGGGTAAATGAATAGGTCAATAAACTCACAATATGTGTATGGAGAATGGTGGACTTCATGGAAAACTGAGGTCCAATAAACAACAGATCTCCTCTCTCCCTTTGTGTCTAATCTCCTGAGAGGAACCTTGAAACTATCTGGGTGATAGTAGAGCAGCAAGTGGTATATATAAGAAGTGTATTTAAACAATATTTCTCTCTCCATCATCATGAATTGTTCATGTATCTTGTTTGCTATGAATGTGGCATAGTCATACATGACAGCAGGGGGCTGCCCTGGGGTGAATATGGTTAGGAGAAAGAATACAGTCTCATCCACAAATTCTCCTGTTTTTCATCCTAAGATGTATGAAATCATGTCTGCCATGAGCTTGCCTGTTTCATTAAATGAAACCTGATGATAGGGAGGAGGATGATCATATTGGCACTCTGGCTTCATAAATAGCTGACTAACTCTTGATATTTTTGCTTTGGAGAGCCTTGGACCCTGATCCAGCAAGAGTTTCATTGTGAGGGGAACCAGAGTCTGAGGAGGCTCAAAGTTCTGCATTTCATTTATAGATTGAGGAGTGATATAGAAGAGCACATACCCATCTGGACTGAGAATTGCCCTCAGAGTGGGTTCATAATATGCATGGCATAGGTGGATGAAATCAGGTAGGACATTGACTTCTGGAAGGTAATAGATGGGCATGCTGGATTGCCAAATCCCTAAAATATCAGTGTTATTCCTGTGATTGTGTTTGAATTGGCCCACAACTTTGAGGTGAGAAGTAAGGCCCATCATATCTCTGATCTAAAAGTCTTTGTCTGCTAATGGTAGCCACTCTAAGTCCATATGTGGAGCATTTAAAGGAGCAATGTTCAAGGCTACTGGAGTCTCCATATCTGATAGTGCTGGTATGGATGGAAATGTAGGTGTCAAACAGCAATAGGAAGTGGAATTTAAGCTCAGAGGATATTGACAGCAATATGAAAACTGACTTTCTTTCCCAAACCAATTTCTGTGTATTCAGTTTATGATGAATAACAAATTTACAGCCCTTTGACTGGGTTCTTCACATAAAATTTTTGAATTGCAGGGTCTGTGGACTGAGCGACAAGAGAAGTGGAGTTGAATTTCGCCCAAAGGGGCACAAGTCTGCAAAGGGAAAGGGAAACTGAGGGTTCCCCTTTAAGACAATAGGTAGCAATTAATCGGAACAGGGCACTCGACTAATTTAACTCAAAGTTTGAGCGATTTGTGGAGTTTGTGAGCGAATATAGATGAACAGAGTGTAGGAATAGCTTGTTTGCAGAGGAGATTAGTTGAAATTTGCAAGTTTGCTATGAATTACCACCTCAATAAGAAATGCCGAATAGGGGAGGATTGGTAGGAGTGCTATGGAGATAAAATGCAGGTACCTTCCACAATTTGGAATAGAGAAGAGAAAAAACAGGGCATTCGGGTGAAATGCGGATAAATACCTCTTTACAGGGTGCTGAGGGCACTTGACAAGTATAGGTTGAGCTGCGGAGATGAACTACGGTGTCAAATTTGTACGTTGACAGGCTATAGAAGCTCCGGGAGTGCAAATAGCGGAAAAAGGCGTGCACGTCGTTTACACAACGAAGACAGAAAAACCAAAAATAATCGTTTTCACGAATTTTAACCAAATTTTGGAAATTTGGCGCTTTTTGGCACTTTCCTCGGATGACATCATCATGACGTATTTTTTTTTCAGGTAGCAGGTATGGAAGATGACATGGCGGGTGACGTAGATGATGACGTCATCATGACACGGTGGTAGGGTGATGACGTTAGCAGGTGACATGGCGCAGGTATAGCACAGTGGCAGGCGACATGGCGGCATCGTCATGCGGTGACATAGGCAAGCGGGGAGGGTGGTAAGTGGTTTGCGTCGGACCGCTTTTGGTACGGGAGTGGTATGTGTCAGGGGCGGCCCGATGCAATAGGAGGCCGACAGTTGTCCCGGTGTACGACGATGAAACCATCGACCATCGGGTACTATTGTACCGCTACGAAGGGCCGCTCAAAATTCATTAGGGCCGTCGGATCTGGGAGGGCTGATCCTACGGTAGACGGGAGGGCAACATGATCGGGGTTTAGTGGAATAGCGCGCCCGATAATGGTTAATTATTTGTGGCCTTGGGTGGTTAAAACCTTAGGTTATGGGTGTAATATGCGCTCGGGATTTGGTTATTTTATCAATCAAATATTAATAAAACCCCAATAAAATGTGCGTGGAGGGTGGTTGAACATATTTATTTATTTAACACGGTGTTAAATAAATCCTAAGGGAAATGAATGCAGAGGGGCTAACAATGGGTCCCAAATGGACCTAAGGTTTCCCAACTTTTAGTACTTGGCTATAGTTGCCATGGGGAGGAATATTTAGTGTTTTTGGGGTTTTTATATAGTTTCTTGTAGAATAGGGGTAGGGGAAATGATTGAGGGAGCTAGATAATAGGGTTAGATGTTAATATGAGGTCTTTGGAATGCAAAGGAGGGGATGCATGCTAAGTTTATAGAATGGAAACTTAAGCATAGGGAAATGAATGGATTGTGTAAAGATTAATTTTACACAAGAAATGTGGCTTCTTTTCATTAACTCAACTCAGATGTCAACTTGGTTTTTAACAAGAATGGAGTGAAAATGGGCCTTTTGGGAAGATCCCAAGGTCCTTGAGGGGATGTTAGTGAATGATTTCTAAGGAAATGAAAGGGGAAGTTAGTCATGCTTCCTTGTTGTACCATCAAACAACTGCCATGGTGCTAATGCCATAAGTGAGATAAGTATTTCTTGACAAGACCACAAGTGATTACCAATCTGCTTCTGCAACCTCAAACTACCTACCCAGCCTAATACACCTAACATTTTTTTCTTCCTTTGCATTGGGTGCACTTGAACTGGCAAACCCTGATTGTCCCTTTTTCTTTTGACTGTCCTCCTATCTAAATGTACCCTTATCTCTTCCAGCGGCCCAGATTAAACAGTTGGGCTCCTTAAATTCTCTACCTAGCTAGCCATCTGCCAAGTTTGAACCGTTTGGACAGGTATTGCTTTCTCTATTCTACAACAACAATTTAAACATGGCATGGTCCAGATTGAACTGTTGGGCCATCCATCAAATGAAATGAGCAACAGTACCTCCACATGGTAATCTTGCAAAATAAGATAGCAGTGGCATTTTAACTAGCCACTTTCCTAGTCTTTGGTTTGGGGTTCATTTTCATTATTTTTTCTGACCAATTGATTTTCTTGCCTTTTGATTATTCTTTTAAGGCATACCCTCTTTTCATATTTTAACTTTCTTTGCCTGTATAGAAAATATGGAACATCTGAAGCATGCAGGGATGAACATATTTAGCACTTCCACTGTCAATCATGAAAAATGAAACCTATTGGTATAGGAATCTAACAGCGAGAGCATAAAAAATAAAAAAAATATACACAGAGATTTTCCCTTGGATCCCAAAACTAGGACTAGTAGATTGATTTTTCATTATATTCCTTTCAATGTTACAATACATATACATACATGCCAAATCATCCATAAACCCCAACCCATTAACCCTATATTAGAACATAATCATAGTTCCCTTGATCAGATCTACAAAAAGTACCATGGACAAAAAACCATCATGCCCAAAACCATGTGCAAAAACCATGCACAAAACCATAGGTAGGTTCGCCCACCTAATATAGGGTCCAAAAAAAATTTCCTCGGGTCACTACCCCGGACCCCGTAGAAGAGGGCTACTGGCCCCCTCAAACCCCCCAACAAGGGGGGTTGTCACCCCCCTCCTGCACCCGACACAATGAATAGGGGGATCTATCGACCCCCATACTGTGCTCGATGCAATGAACAGGGGGATTTATCGCCCCCCCCGTGACCCCCCACACGTGGGACTAGTCATGGAAAGAATATAACACACACCCAACAGAGAGGGAGAATCCCTAAGGAAGTTCGAGATCTTCATGTTTTGGTAAGGCAAAGACACTACAATGAAAATGATCCATTATATAGGTTATGCTATAGTGAAGGATTCTAGGTGGGCTAGGGTCATGAGTAATGTTGGATAGTTCAGGGGAAGTACCTCCCTTGATAATAGGGATTGTTGACAAGTGTAGCTTGGGAGGTATTCAACAAACCCAAATATGTGGTTTGTGAGAATTTTTGTCACAAAAAGGGTTTGTGAGAAGAATACCCAAGTGAAGGGGTTTTAGACCTAGATGGGTTTACAATTATAAAAAAATAAATTAAAAATACAATTAAATCTTAAGTCTAGTTGAAAATCCATCTAAGATTTAGAGGGTTACTAAGAAGGTTTAGAGAAAATATATTTAAGAAGGCCTAAGGGTAGGCTAGAGATCATCAAGTGAAGAGGATATTACTTGATCATTGGAGGATGCCAAAATGTAGTCCAAGGAGCTCTAGTTTGAGGGATGAGTAGGGTTCCAACTTGTCCAGAGTTGATATCAAAGGAATTCATACTCAAGTGGAAGCTGAATAGAAAGAAGGGACAACAAGAAGCTCATATGGAAAGGGTCGAGATCCCTGTCGTGGAGGAAATAAGGTTACAAACTTGTGAAGAGGGTCGAGCCTCAGGAAGAGGAAGTTGTGAGGCTTATTTTGTCCATGTAAAAGGCACCTTGAAGTCTCCAATCTCAACATAAGTGAGGAGGGCTAGTATGGCTGAATTAATGGTTGTTCCAAGCCTAGGAAAGCAGTCACAGACCTAATTTACAGGGTCAAGTGCTTGTTGTAGATGACAATGCATCAAAAGGGTGGTAGAAAGCTAGATATTTATATTGAAAAGTTAGCAACGCTTTCGGTGCCAAGGATAATATATTGAGAGATATTCCTAAAGGCTTAGGGAAACAGATATGCAAGCCAAGTTAGGGATTATTCCATGGTTTTTCAGACCTCAATATCCTGCACTATAATTTCTACATATTTTCTAGAGAAAAGGACAAGAAGTAGAAAACCTTAACACCAAGATGGGGCTGCAAGTTTGAGAATTTATCTCTATTGTTATAGTCACCCAATTATGAAGGCTAAAACACTTTACATAAGTGTGAGAGTTAGGGAAGGAAGGAAGGATGACGCTGAGTATGGAAAAGGGATAAAAGATGGAAGATCTAGGCTAGATAAGAGCCTAAGTGATAGATTAGTCCTAATTCATTTATGATTGTGGTTACAAGCCCAAGTTTAGGGAAGTTTCAAGGAAAATTTAGAAATACATATGTGATGTATCTATGAATATCCTTGACACATGTTACAAACTTCCTAGGAGGGCCAAGTTTCCTGTATTGATTTGCCAAGGAGGGACATAATGAGCAGGAGAGAAGGACCAATGGTATGTTGTATCCATAGGGTCAAGGAAAGAAATATCTATACTAGATAAGTGGATATTTGAGGCCATGTTAGGACTGGTTGCAGGATGCACAAGTACCCTAATAGAGGGGCTGGAAGTCCACAATGACATGCTTTAGAAAGGAGTAAGAGGGAATGAATTTTGGAGATCAATTTCATGAAGGAAAAACAAATGAAATAAATCCATAGAGAGGGTAGATTCAAGGGTATGTTCATGGAATGAAACAAAAAAAGGACCTTAGCACATGAATAATGATTTTAAGAAGTCAAATCATTGTTAGGATGTAGATATAAATATCCCTATATGAGGGAAGTTCCAAGGGTTCCATATTTGAGCAGTTTGAGGGACAGATTGCAATACAGAGAGTGGATCTACATGCCATAGGAGAGGGAAGTATTTGGTCCCAATATCATTCAAGCATTGACTGAAGAATGGGAAAATATGAAGATGGAGTTGTAGTGAAGAATTAGGGTCCATATTGGACAAATGGATGTAAACTAAAGTGTAGATTGGAGGATTGTTAGATGGTTAGACATGGTTTCCTTAATGTAGGTATTGTGAAGGGCTAGATACTTACTAGGAGTGGCATATTTATTAAGCTAAGGGTCTGATAAGCGAAGAGAGCTGAAATTAATAGCCCAAGTTCATTATTGAAGAAGGAAATTTGACGGTGATAGGTGGAAGACCTACGGCCCAAATTATGTCTTGATTGGAGCAATGTAGGAAAGTATTAAAGGGAATAAGTCCCAAAGGATATGAGGAACAACAATAGGTAGTTGAGATTTGTTCACAAACAAATTTGTGAACAACTCAAAAGAAGATCCTAAGTGTTGATGCATTGAAGGATGAATGATCAATTAGAGGGTAGATTCATAAGCTGAGTTCAGTGACCTAAAGGAGTAGAACCAGTGATAGAGGTAGGAGTTGTAGATTGGGCGCAGAAGGACCAACAATTGTGTTCAGGGTATGATTAAGGCAACTATGATTGAGATCTACATTAGCTAGACAACCAATGTATTATTTTCTTGTATTCTTATATTAGTGGATATATGAGGGCCATTATCCCTGGTATGAGAGCCCTAGAATGTTGTATTAAAGTTGTTAATTTAACAAAGAAGGGTTGAAATTTTTAAAAAATCATCTTGTGAACTATTTGATTCATTAATGTGTAATTTTCCACTGTGTAAAGTAGGATGATTTAGGTACATGAGTAGGTTTGTGTTAGTGATTTTAAGACATAACCTAAATTCTCATGTGCCATGCAAAATCAACACATGTATTCAATATTGTGATCAATTAGCTATTGAGCATGGATATTTAAGTTATATAAGAGTAAACATGTATCAATATGTTGCGTTATTTCTAGAGTCATGAGATAGTCCAATCATGTGTATTGGGAGTAACATGACCTCATTGACTCTTGATGATGTTGTGAAATCCCTATTATCAGAGGAGGTGAGGCAAAGGAACATGGAAGGATTGACCAAATAGTGTTGGTAATAGGTGTATCAATTGACAAAGGTAAAGGTAAATTATCCATAGGGAGATATAGGTAAAAAAGAGAGATCTAAGTCTCCCACTAAGTTGAGAAGAAGATGTTAGAAATGTGGTAAAACAAGGAATTACAAAAGAAATTATAAGTCAAATATTGTTGAGTAGAGAAAGGGATCTAATGAGTAGTCGACTAAAGGGATAACTTATGAGGATGGAGGTGATGTGTATTTATCTTCAACAAGTACATGGTTGGATCATGAGGCATGTTTGAAAAAATCACGAGCATTCGATCATATGAAACCCTATAAGGAGTGGTTATGTGAGTATGAGTAATATGATGGTGGTGGTGTCTATCTAGGGGATGAATAAAAAATAATTATAGTTGGTCGAGGTTGAGTTTCACTAGTATTGAAGGATCGTTAGAGTAGAACATTACCAGGTGTACTACATATTCCAAGTTTAGCTAGGTATATAATATCTACTAGTTGAATGGGTGATGTATGTGTGCATACCATATTCAAGGATTCGTATAAGATGGTTCATGATTTGATGGTGTTGATGATAAGTGTTCAGATTGGAACATTATATAAGATGTTAGGGCATATCGACCCAAGTGGTTGAAATAATACATTCATTCCTGAAAGTGATGGGTCATCCTCTTATATAGTTGATGAGACCATGTCGTGGCAATAAATAATGGTAAACATTGGAAAGAATAAACTTTGAGTTATGAAAATAAAATGTATGGTTGAAGGTTTTCTTAGTAAGTCTCTTGAAGTCAATTCTGTGAACATTATATTTATGGGAAGTAGAGTGGTGTTATACTTCTATCTAGTGCTACACGGGAAAAAGGGAACTCTATAGCTAATTCATAGTGATGTTTTCATCTAGTATCACTATACTTGCTAGGTGAACCCATGCATTATGTTTCCTTCATTGGTGATTTATCCAGGATGACATGGCTATATTTCATGAGGAAGAAGTATAAGGTTTTCAAGAAATTTTAGGGGTTCAAATATTTTTAGATAATTAGATAGATAGGATGGTAAAGGTGTTGAAAACTAATAGTAGAGGTGAATTATGTGGTGAAGGGTTTAAGTAGTTTTGAAAATAGCATCCAAAAAACCAATCCATACACTCCTCCAATAGAATGGAATTTATAAGAGAACAAATAGGACTTTTATGGACAAGGGAAGGAGCATTCTCAGTAGTGCAAGACTAGGATAATAATTGTAGGTAGAAGTAGTAAAAAATGCATGTTACCTCGACAATAAATCTTCACCATTAGAATTGGTCAACAAGACTCCAAATGAAGCATGGTTTGGTAAAAATCCATCACTCACATATCTTTGATATTTTGGCATTTTTCCATGTTCTAAAGTAAAAGAGGACAAATATGGATAACAAGGTAGTCAAATGTATCTTCATTGACTTCAAGGATGGAATGAAAGGATATAATTTATGGGATCTAGGGAAAAGAAAGATAGTTTATAGTCCAGAGGTGATATTTATGGATGGTAGGTTTACTTCTAGGACTAAAGATACTCCATAAAAGGAGAAAGGAAAACAAAATCTAGTGTTTGACTTGAAGCTCGAGGAAAGTAACTTAGATGAGTCAACTGAGTTAGTTAAAGAGGTAGAATGCTAGACTCTGATTCTAAGGAGGTATAGTCAAATAAGGAAATAACCTGGAAGGTATACCCTAAATTATTTTATATTAGCCTATGTTTTTGTTATCTTCCATTGATGATGAACCCAAGATAGTTAGTGAGGCAATTGAATCAACAAAGAGAAAACTTTGCTCAAAATCCATTCCAGAAGAAATGGATTGTTTATGCAAGATTGAGACATGGTATTTAGTTACCTGATGGAATCATGTTGCTTCTAAGTAGATGCTCAAGAAAAAAAATGAATGCATAGGTCAGACCGAGAAGTATAAGGCTTGATGGGTGGTTAAACATTATTCCCAAGCTAGTGATATATTTCCCCTATTAAAAAACTAAATTCCATTAGAGTGTTAATGTCTCTATCTACAACATTTGATCTAGAGATAGAGAAGTTAGATGTAAAAACAACATTTCTAAATGGTGACTTGGAGGAAGAAATATAGATGAAACAAATTGAAGGCTTTGTATTAAAGGGTAAGGAGAAGCTAGTTTCCAGTCTAAGGAACTGTCTTTATGGCTTAAAGAAATCACCTAGGATGTAGCACTAGAATTTTTATATGCACCTCCAAGAATTAGGATCACTGTGTATATCTCAAGTTATAAGAAAAGAATTTCATATATGTAGTATTGCATGTTTATCACATGTAGGTAGTTGGAAATGAGGTGGGTGCAATCAGGGATGTGAAAATGTAACAATCCGCCAAATTCAACATGAAGGATTTTGGTACTACAAATTTCAATCTTTGAATGGAGATAAATATAGAACTTGTAGTTAGGAAACTTTGGGTAAATTAGAGGAAGTATGTTGAGAAATTTTTATTCAAGCAAGACTAATTGTTGATCAATTTCCAAAGGCATAGGAAGAAAGAGAGGACATAGCTCATGCTCTATATACAATTGTTGTAGGTAGTGAGATGTATGTAATGGTTTGCACTTTAATAAGTATTACTCATGTTGTGGGAGTATTGAGAAGATACATCAAAACACTTGGTAAAGATCACTAGTACGTTTCCAAAAGAGTATTCAAGTATTTCATGGTATAAGTGACCTTGAAATGTACTACTACATAAGACCCAAGGATGATAGTTACAATTGTACAAGGATCTATCGACTGATATGGAAATGTGAATAGAAGAAGGTTGACCTACATATTTGTATTCAAGTTGTTTGGTGGACCTATTAGTGGGATGAGTAAGTAGATTCAATTGGTCATGAAAATATTGTCAAAAAAAATTGAATACATGGTAGCAACTCATGAAAGAAATGAAACTAATTGGTTATGGTAGCCATGTTTAGAGATCATGATTTCTTAACAAGTAGTAAGGATAGGTCATGAGAGTCAAAGTGAAATCTTCTTGGAAAGAATCTGACTTATCATTCATGGAATAAACATATTGTTGTACAATAAACTTCCATTAAAGACATGGTGGAAAGCAAGGTGTTGCCACTAAAATTAGACATAGTGAAGAACGTTAAGACTTTATAACAAAGTTGATGAGTGCTAGTAAATTATGATAGTGTAGAGAGCAATTGGGTCTAGGGGCCCTAGTTCACTAAAAACCGTTTGTAAGTAGTTCATGCAAAGAAGAAAACAATTGGAAGAATATTGAGGTGTTTTATTCCTTGTAGGTCATCAAAATCAATTGAAGTTTAGTTGGTCAATTGACCAATCAAGCAAGATGATTAGGGATGAACCTTGATGAGTCTAGCTAGGAATAAATTCTATGGGACAATCAAAATCAAGTCTATGCGAATACAAGTCTATAATAGAGTCAATAGGTTGACTCTATTATAATTCTAAGTTAATAGATAGTCAAGAAACTAATACAAGTTGGTACTTGATTGAAGTAGTCGAAGGAATCATAATCACGCATACACATAGAGTCGAACAAGATTGGTGGTCAATTGATGGTCAAAGGGAAATTTTTAAAACTGGTTGAAAAATGGTTAGGAATCCTAATATCCTTAAGATCTTGGCTAATGATCTTCAACCACCTACACTGATTCAGGAAGCTATGAATTATGATTTTTTGTGCCTATAAATAGATCATGGTGTAAGGCTAATAAAAGATGACGGATAATCATGATCAATAGAGATCAGAGATTGCATGAGTGCATTGGTCTTAGGTGTTGACTAAGCTCATTATTCATTTTAATGTGAATATAAGAGAATTGAAGATCAAAGGTTCGATGGTTTCTCAGCTAAAGGATTTTGGGGTAAAACTTATGTGTTTTGTGTGAATATTTAATTTTTCCATTGTATATTTTCTATTCTTTAAGTTCTCTCATGTACATATAAAGATTTATGTTAATTGATATCCTAGTCTCGTTTACATGTAAAGTGGACTCTATATTTGGACTTTCACATATGAACTATAAATAAGGTACCTTAAGCCAAAAGGGATTATTGTTGGAATCCTTTTAGAAATAAAAATGGCCAGGCCTTGATGGGTGGATAATGAAGTTTTATTTCGAACTTTATGATTTACAGGAGGAGGCTTCAATGAGGGTGGTGGAAGAGTCTAGCGCTTCAATGAAGGTATTATACACCATTAATTATACATTCATTTCTCTCACCTTAAAAAATTATAACCTTGAATCTTTCATGGAATTTATGTCAATATCACTACATAATTCATTTTACAAAATTGTAACCACCCCCTCCCACATTCACCTAATTTCACCATCCCGCCAGGGTAAACATGAGGTAAAGAGTTACTATGACATGAACCGACCTCCAAGCTCCAGTTAAGGAAGTGAGGCCTACAAATTGACCATAAATTGTCAACTCACAACATCCATAAGGGCTACAAGACACTTAGAGTCTAAAGGACCACCCCAGGTGACCAAACCATGAGGTGAGGCTCTATTCACTTACCTAGACCCCCAAGTGCATTCATGACAAGTCTTGGGTGTGGTTGAAGGGTTCCAACTGCATGAACAACACTACTTCCATGTAGTTGTGACCCAAATTTCCCAGTTCAAAGAGTAAAAACTCCATATTTGAGCCACAATTATAGGTCAACCTCTAGACCACTGCCCAAAACTGCATGTAACTTCTTAGAATTATAAATGACATAATGAAAATGCTATTCATACAAAACTTGAACAAGAACTTTTCCTATCTGGGCCTAACCATGACAGTCATTTTGTTAAACATATGGTTAGGCAAGCTATAGGTCATGAATGCATATATGATCATGGGAGTCTGAAACTTATATGAGAATCACCAAGAAGGTCTACTTCCCTCTCATAGTATCTGCAATAACATTTTTTAGTCCATGCATTTATCAACCATTCATACATTCATCAAAACATGTCAAGGGACATAAGTAATAGACATCACATAACTAACAAATAAGCAATATATAAACCATGACAACTCATCCATAATATTGCCAACATTATCGCTACAAATTCTCATAGTTAAAAAATAATTAAAGATATCATATTAACATATGAGGATACCAACCAAGTCAGGGACTTCCATGTACCACCCGACCATTGATTGGGTTGAACCAAATCTCTCTTTCAACCAATCACCCATGTGCCATATTCCAAGTATGAATGTGGGATCTCATGGAATAATCCAAATAAAACCAAGTTAGGGCTTCTAGAGGCCAAACCACCTCAACCCTCAACCATAGTGATTCCACCTCCATGGTAAGACATCAGTAATAACCAACTAGATCAGTCTCTACCCAAGGTATCTAGGGCTGTAGGAACTAGTAACTCAACCCACAAACTTCTAGGGCTCCAGAGCATTTGTCAAACTTGACTCCAGGGACTAGTAACTCAACCCACCAAAGGCTCTAGGTTTTGTCCCAACCTAGAGTCTAGGACTAGTAATGCATCCCAAGCTATTCCAGGGCTTCGAGAGCATTTGTTCCAACCCACAACCATAAGGAATTATGAGCACCAATAAAAAAACAATCAATGGGAAAACCCACAACACCATGCCTATCCAGGAAATGGTAAGGCAAGGATAAAACCATTTTCAATCTAGGAAATCCTCCATGCCAATGAAAACACATAACTAGAAAAGCACATGCATATACCATGCTTCCATAAATTAGTAAGGAAACCACACATGCAACCTGTTACCTGCAAAAAAATCCAACTCTAGCTTCTAATCCAACTGTTCCCTTGTGCTTTCCTAGTTTCCTTTTCCTTATTTATCCAAATCCAAGTGAATACTAGAGTGCTCCAAACATGCTCCAAGAATACACTAAGTGTGCAAGAGTATGAGAGAATGAGAGAATACAAGACAAATCCAGCAAAAAACTATCAAAATCTTGTGAATTGATCCTTAGAAGCCTTTTTATCATTGAGGACTTTATTTTCTTCATTTTTCTTCATTTTTCCTCTCATGCAAATATGTTTCTCTTCACCTTCCTTTTCTCCTATTTTCCTTTATTTTCATAAATAAATGCTGATTATTGCCTCTTTTCCTTTGCCAATGCCTTTTCCAATTTCCATAACCATAAATAAACCAAAAGTGATCCCCACTATAATGTCTTCCCACCATTCAACTTGGAATATGTGTCCCATGACCTTGGTCATATATATTTTGACATATAAATTCAACCAGGTTTTACAAACCCCTTCCCTTTGGGGAATGTTGTCCTTGGTGTTCTATCACCCCTATGACTAGAAAACTGTTGACAACAAAAAATACTACCTATGGAGCTTTACAACCCAACTTGTTGCAACTTTTACAATGACCCCTGCTGAAAACACGACAATCATACCGTTTACTTGAGATTTATAACACAACTCAATACAATATTTACAATAACAACCATACATATACTCATTCAAATTTTCTTTTGTTGTACCTCTGAGATAGTAGAAGGTCAACTACCAATGCTAGAGCATCTAAAATAATTGTTTTGGGGTTTTTGGTTTTAGTTTTTCAGAAGACCAATGAATGAAGACAGATGTAGAATTTAAATACTTAATCCTTTGGGTTATATTAATACTTCAACAAAGGGCTACTATAAATATTTACATAGTGATATAGACAAAAAATAGTGGTGAGAAGAAGACAACAAATAATATGCTTATCATAGTTTCTAGATTGTAAAACAGAACAATCATAAGTAGGAAAACCTTCTAAAATACATTCCAAAGGTTCAAGGAAGTATACTTAAGCTTACACAAGATCCTGATGATTTATTGATTAGAGGGGATTAGCCAAATAGACAGTTCATTAATCCATTCTCTTAATATATGATTACTTTAGAAGCTTATAGGAATAAATTGAGACACAATTCCTCCTACCTAGATATCTCTATAAGTCATAAGCATATGAAGACAAACATAATGATTGATAACTCGAAAAAATTACAAGATAACACAAACTGTGTAAAACCATATTTAGAATCCTCTTCTTTGTATTAAGGTTTCAGGAAGACTGAGTACATCAAGTGTCTAGAAAAGCTTCCTTCATAGGTGGCTTCCAGGTTCAAAGTAGAATTAACAGTCATGACTTAATAAGTAATGAACAATGAATCTTGAACTTCAAATCCATAACAACTTGAGAAGAGACTTATTTATACAAAAATGAAACTAAGGAAATATCGTAGAACTGATTAAGATTTATTCTAGGAAAGGAAAGATCTTAAATACAAGAAGATAGGGGCAATTGTTGAACTGCTTCTTGCAATCCCTTTTATTCAAGTTGTGCTGGCTTTACTATTTGATATTTTCCCCCTTTAATCTACTTAACTATTTTAATCCTTTGCGCTTGGTTGATTTTTTCATTTGATCTTTAATCGAATACTCTTTAAACTCTATAAATATCCTTTGACCCTGTTGAGTAACCTTTATTGTGAATTTCAGGGTTTTTACTGTGTTTTTCAACAGTAAATCCTTCATACTTGTCTTCAAACTATATATTGGCTTTTTCTTTGTAAGTCAGGAACAAAAGCTTTACCTGCAAAACACAGAAACTGTTAAGAAAAACAAGGGTGACAAAGAAGGTGGTCAATGGCTTTATTGAGTTTGAAAGGAAATTGGAAGGAGTCCAGAGCATATCGGGAGGTAAAATGATGGTTTTATGGGTCACAAAGGCTTATGGAGGCTTCACTGTGTAAAAGAGGAAAAACAGAGAAAAATGGCATTTTTTGCATTTGAACGGAGAAACGACTTTCTTTTTGAATTATGGCGCAATATGAAGAGTGACTATTTTGTCGTTATGCGGGAAGCAATTTTGGTTTTCATCGCACTGCTTATAAGGCGTGGGCAGTTTTAGGAGGGGGTCACTCGAAATAACTTGAGCCTGACACATAGCAATGGAGGATGGTGGAATACCACTTTTTGAGTGGGTAATGCTCGTACAGAGAGTCAACCCGAAATTTGTTGAGGGTCGTTGGATTTGAATGTATGTGATCGGATGGTGATGGAGCGAAGAAGGAGTATGGAGGGGCTAAACAATTAAATATGATGGTATGGGCTTAATTATAAGTTAAAAACTGAGATTTAGCGGTTAAAATGGAGGTTTAGTTATTTCTTCGTTTAAATCATAAAAACGATTTAACAAAGGAATCCTTCGCAAAACACCATATTGTGGATTTGAAAAAATACGAATTGGGGCAGATAAATGATATCGGGTCTGATTTTCCTATTGCATACCACAATCGGGCTTTAGTGAAGGAAGTCCCATTGCAAAGGAATGTGATTAGCGCCGGACGCGATGTGGAAATATATCACGGTTAATACTGCGTCGTGTCTAGGTTCTTGTCATAATCGGAGATCGTAAATGGCGGAGGGTTATTGCTTTAGTGGAACTTGCGATGAGGCAGATGTGATATGGCATGAAATATAATATATATTTGGGTCAAGTCCAGGTCTATCGCGCATCGCATATCACAATGGGAGAGGGTATACAAGCATGTTGAGAAGCTTGCGATCCATCGATGCGATATTTTATTTAATACGTAGTTTTATAATAAAAGCTAAAGGCTTCGAGGTATTTTAATGAAGGTGTTAATAATATACGGGAAAAGGGAATTTAGGGGTTTAATACTATAGTTAGCATTAATATGAAAATATGAGCGGAAAAGGGGAAATACATGCGAAAAGGGGAAATATAGGTAGAAAAGGGAAGTATACTAAATATAAAGATTTTTAATAAGTTATTTTCCTTCACATATATATATCAATACTTAGGCTAAAAAACGTTTGTGGGTAAAATGGGATTTTATATGGTAAAAGGGATTTTACATGGGGTTTTCACTTTTCTTAAGTAAAAAGGAATTTATCCATTAGGAAAAGGGGGTTTTTGTGGAAAATGAATGAATATGAATTTATGAAGGTAGCAAGGGGAAGTTAATTAATTTATCTTGTAGACCTCCATTTGCTTTATGTAATTGAATCATGGACAACATATGGGAAAACATGATAAATGTACATTTTTCCCAATTAGTCATCATACTTCTACAACCATATCTCTACTTACCCTTTGCTTATCCTATAATTTTTTCTTCACTTAATGGGTGCATTTAAGCTAGCAAAGCCTTTTCCTTTCCCTTTATTTTACAAAACAAACTATCTAAGTCTACCCTTATAACCTCCAAGGGCTCAGATTAAACTGATGAGCACCTTATTATTCTCTACCTAACTATTGATCTGCCAAGATTAAACAATTTGGCTAGATCTTTATTCTCTAACTATAACATCAAATTTAAAGCATGAAGTGGTCAAGATTAAATTATTTGATTGTCATGGGTTGTGGCCTTTAAGACAAGCTGCGCACAACCATTATTTTGCAGAAACAATAGTAGTGGCATTTAGACTTGCTCACTTTCAGAGTTTATTTGTTTTCTTTTCTTTCTAACCTAGCATTTCCTTTTTGTCTTTATTTTTTAGGACATCTAACCTAATAATCCCTGCGATATGGAAATCATCATCAAGATTTCTTTTTTTTTACTAACATTTTATTCAATATTGTTATGGCCATATCTTAACTTAACATTTTTTCAAAATATTTTTATGTAATTTTTTGACTAATTTATTCTGTCTTATCAAAATCAAAAAATGTTACAACATTGGCTCCATCTGGGGTCTGATTTCTCCTGTAGAACGCAGAGAGCCTACAGATACATGCTCCTTCTCCTCGGGCTATGGAGTCCTTGTTCTAAGAAAAATCACACTGACATCTTGAAAAGTAAAGAAAGCCTGAGTATTTACAATAAAAACTATTTCAAACTTCTTAGTACTGAATGTAATGTTTGAGAAACCTTCCATTTACAGGATAGGTGGAATATAGCCCCTCAATATTTTGTAGCATAAAAGTGTTGTTACCCTTGACTTCAGCAATCGCTAAAGGTCTAAACCATAGATTGCCAAATTTGTCATGCTTTCCTTTCTCTTCTCCCTTGGCATCCCATCTTAGAACTAGATCACCTTCCTTAAAGTCCCTCTCCCTGGATCTTCTGTCAAACATGACCTTCATCTTATTTTGATACTTATTCAAATTGTGTTGGACTTCATCTCTATTTTCATTTAGCTAAATAATATGATTTATACTTCTTGAAAAATCATCAGGTTCATCTATTGAATCCTGCAGGAATTTTAAAATAGGGAAGGCCAAATTGGTAGGGAAAATTGCATCTTTCCCATAGACTAATTGAAATGGATATTTGCCAGTTGATCTCTTTGGAGTAATTTTGTTTGCCCATATTGCATAAATCAGATGTGAATCCCAACTCTTCTTATGATCATCTAGAGTCTTTTTGATTACCTTTACCAGAATTTTGTTTGATGACTTTGCAAGTCCATTACCTTGAGGGTAGTATGGAGTTGAATGATGTAACATAATCTGATATTTTTGGCAAAAATCAATCATTTTAACACTAGCAAAATCTGCTGCATTACCAGTGACAATTTGAGTTGGGCAACCAAATCTAGATAAGATATTCTCCTCAATAAAATTAATTACTACTGAATTAGTAGCATTTCTAACTAGAATTGCTTCCACTCATTTAGTAAAGTAGTCTATTGTAGTGAGGATCCATCTATGCTGATTACTTGAAGAGGGCTGAATCTCTACAACAAAATATAATCCCCATTGAGAAAAAGGTGCTGAAACTATTGATGGAATGAGTGGAAGAGCTATTAATCTTTGTTTACTAGCAAACATTTGACAAGGAACACAACCTCTAACCTTTGCCCTTACCTGTAAGAACAATGTGGGCCAATAAAATCCTCCCCTTAGAATCTTGTATCCTGTTGCTCTCCAAGCATAATGTCCCCCACAAAATCCTGTATGAAACTGATCAATGATTCCTTCAGTTTCTGATTCTGTTAAACATAATAACAAAATATTTAGTGGATATTTCCAGTATAAATTTTCATTTATAATGCAGTACTTCATTGATTTTAACTTAAGAGTTCTACACTAGGTTTTGGAGAATGATGTTGGACACTCAAAATGAATCAAGAAATTTACAATATATTGATACTAGTTTGACAACAAGAATTTTTCATCAATGTGTATAGGATTGATATGCTTTGAAGGTATAGGTTCTTGTGGATTCTCTCCTTCTGCATGAAACAATGGTTCTTTTGGATTCTCCCCTTGTATTCCTAAAACAGGAATTGATTCCAAGTACTTTGCAATTGGATTCGGTTAGAAGCTCGGCTAATCCTTGACCTTTTACCAGCTTGGTAGTCTTGATAGTTATATCAAAATCCAGAATTTGAGTGATCCATCTACCTCTTTTCCCATCAATGTCTAGTTGGGTTAGGACAATTTTCACAACACTATTAGGGACATAAGCAGTAGTAGGTGAATGTAAGACATACATCCAGAATGGTTTCAGGGATTGAATGAGGGCATAGGTTTGCTTCTAAATGATGTCATACTTAAGCTCAACATATCTCATAACCTTACTGAAAAAGGCTATGGGTTGGTCATGGGAATCTTCAATTTTCTGTAATAGAACAACAATAAGGGTTGTTTCAGAGGCAAAAGAAAAAATACTAAATGGCTTAGTATAATTAGGGCTGGCTAAGGTGGGAGCTTCATAGATAGCCCTTTTTATTTGTTCAAATGCATAACTAGAAGTGGGAGTCCATTTGACCTCATGGTCCTTTTGGAGCATGTCAATTATATCTCTTACAATCTATGCATAATTTGGAATAAACCTCCTTAGAAAATTAATCTTGCCTAGAAAATCTTGAATCTCCTTCTTGTTTCTAGGTAAGGTCAATGTTTCAATGGCAGATACTCATTTGGGGTCAACTACTACTCCCTCCTTTGAAATTATATGGCCCAACAGTTTTCCTTCTTTGACAACAAACAAGGACTTCTTAGGGTTCAGTGATAATCCAAATTTTTGACACCTGTCAAAAACCTTCATAAAGTGCTTTAGATGTTTCTCATTAGTTTTAGAAAAAACAGTTATTTCATCAAGATAAATAACCACAAATTTATTTACCTGACCCATAAAGGCTATGTCCATAGCTCTTTGAAATGTTTCTCCAGCATTGGTCAAGCCAAATGGCATCCTAGTGTACATGAATGTACCCCAGGGTGTAGTAAAGGATGTCTTCTCTCTGTCTGCTGTGTCAACATTTACTTGGTTATAACCTGAAAAACCATCAATCATAGAAAGTCTTTGTGCTCCTGAAACAATTTGAAGTAACTGATCCATTTTGGGCAAAGGATAATTATCTTTTAATGATTCCTTGTTCATATTTCTAAAATCCACACAAAGTCTTATTTCTCCATTTTTCTTTCTAATAGGAGCTAAATTTGCAACCCAATTAGAATATCTAAGAGGGAGGATGATCTGCGCATCTAGGATTTTCTTAATCTCCCTTCTAACAAATTCCTTCTATGTTTTTGTTGATAAGGTTTTGCTTATGGCTTCAAAGGAATCTTATGTTGTATTAATGAAGTTTCTTAAGTCTTTAAATCAGCATATGTCCAAGCAAAAACATCATTATAATTTTGCAGTAACTTAAGATATTGAGCTTTGATCTCAGGGTCTAGAGATGCACATATTTTGATGTTTTAGATATATTTATCAGTTCCAATGTTAATCTCTTCTATGTCATCTTCTGAAGAAATGGACTGAGGATTTTAGAGGACATCATTTTGATCAAACAATATTTCTAAAGGAATGAGTCCTTTTGGAATAAAATTATTAGATAATTGAATATTGTCATGATTAGAAATTTGGGTTTTAAAATTTGAAGTAAAATTTTCATCTGCATTTTCATTTGTTTCAGTTCTATCTTCATCAATTTGTCGAAATGAAAAATCATCTATTACCTGCAGAAATGATTTCAACTGTTCATCATCTTCGAATATTTGCCAATGTTTCAGATTATTTGGGATAGATGACCTATATTTGACTTGTATCTGATAGAGTACATCAGCATGATCAAGAATTTTAAAAGACATAACAGAGACGACTAAGGCATCTGCAAGAATATTCTGATCTTTGGGAGTACGAGTCAAATTAAAAGCATCAAAGAATTTTTCAACTGAATCCCATACTTCATTTTGGTAGGATCTAAGTCTAGGGTGTCTGGTCTAGAAGCATTTCTTACTTGCTTAACAATAAGTTCTGAATCAGTAAAAACACTTAAGTTTTGAACTTTCAAGATTTTGGTTAGTTGCAATCCTAAAAGGAAAGCTTCATATTTAGCCACATTATTTGTAACTTCAAAGTCTAATTTACATGATTGAGTTATATTTTATTTTTTTAAGGTGAAATTAAAACTATTCCAGTGCCTGCCCCATATTTTGTGCAAGAGCCATCCAAGAATAGTTTCCAAATATTAGTCTGGTTTGGTTCAGGACTTTCAACTACCTCTTCAATTTTAGCTTGAGTTTTATGTTGGTTTGAAGTAAGTTGAAAACAACCAAATTCTTGATCTATTGCATAAATTGGATGGTTCCTTGGCTGGTCAGTCTTACAAACAGTATGTACAAATATTACCTATCTATATAATCTTAATTGCTTCCCTCCATAAATAGGAATAGTAGCATATGACATATCCATCTGTAGAGTTCCCCCTAATTTTTCATAGCAAGACCTAGAAAGGAGCATTCCAAACTTGGGAGGGATATCTACGACAACAATGTCAAGTGCTACACTTTTCACTGGAATTTGGGCAAGGGTAACCACTAGATCCTTGATCAATCCTAAACAAGGCACCCTTTTAGAATCAAAGGTGTACAGGTCATGGTAGGATTTAGTTATGCCGAGTTTCAAATGGTCCATGATAGATTTTGGCATAAGTTTGTGTGATGCTCCTAAATCAAGCATACAGTTATATAACATGGAATCACTTGTTTTAAGAGTTACATAGAAAGGAGGCACTATCTCATCTATCATGTCTGAACTAGGGCCAAAAACTACTGTTGGTTTTTCATCTTGCAGACTTATGAAATCACCTTCAGCATCGACCAAGGTATTTTGTATCCATTTTGAGACTTGGCTTTTATAACCCGGGTTTTAGAAACTTCTGACAGTGGAATTGGGATCTTAACCCTCTCTAATTCTTTTTAAACACTAAATGTAGTCAAAATGTTTTTACTAGTTTGGGTAGTATCAATTGACTGAACTAAGGGATGGATAAGAATTGTTTGAGCTTCAACAGTTTTGGTACGTGGTTCAATGATTGGAGTTTCCTTTGGAGGTTTCCCAGGACCAAGCCTCATACTTATTATTTAATTCTACAATTAAAAATTCAGAGAAAGCATGATATTTAGAGACTTGTGAAGCTTCATGATCTTCTTGAACCTGATTTTGTTGTGATAGAGGAATGATGACTATTTGATTGGAAGAAGAATCCATACTATTAATATATTTAGTAATTTTCATAGTATTAGCATCAGGTTGTTGGTCATCTATCAATAGAGGAGTAGGAACTTATTGATCATTGCTAGGTCTCCGAAGAATTTGTAGTGGTGGATTTCTTTTATACCGACCTTGATTTTGGTTTTGAGGTCTAGTAACTATTTGTTGTATCGTCCTAGGTTGGGTCGCAATCTTTGAAATCCTATTTGATAGGTTTCTAAGAAGAGATGTTATTTCATCTATTTTTGAGTCTTCTAATTTAGTCTTAGAGGAACTATAGGCTTCTTGAACAAATTTAAGTTTTCTATGGGCCTTTTCTTCCTTAAGTTTTAAAGAAGTTGAGGCTACCCTATTTGCTTCTACTTCGATAGTGTTTTTTTGCATATCTTCAAGAGTTCTTGAAGTTCTCTCTCGTAACATAACAAGAAAGTCATCATCAAAATCTTTAGAGAATCTAGACTTAG
Source organism: Pinus taeda (assembly GCA_000404065.3). Taxonomy (NCBI): domain Eukaryota; kingdom Viridiplantae; phylum Streptophyta; class Pinopsida; order Pinales; family Pinaceae; genus Pinus; species Pinus taeda. The sequence goes on along the minus strand of APFE031217119.1, from coordinate 105,657 downwards.
CTACTGCTACGGGGGCTTACAATCAGCAGGCATTTTGTGATAGATTTTATTGAATCTTTTGATAAAATTTGATACTAGTTCACCGAAGTTCCTTTTAAGCTCTTCAAATTCCGTGAGGAAGTAAAGAGGATCCTTTTTCACACCCTATTGATTTTTAAATATGGTTGTAAGCTCCACCTAATTTCTAATGGAAGCCGCTGGCCACTGCCTAAACCAAATCCTCACATTTCCTTCAAGTGACTGTACAAACAATCTCATATAAACATTTTCTTGTTCTATATTCATGTTGTTTGCAAAGTCTAAGAAAGCTTGAAGATGGTCTTCGGCTAAGGGACCAGTTTCTCTGGGAAGGTATTTTAAGTATCTCTATGGGAATGCATCAAGGTTATTAGGTAAGACTAAGGCAACATATCTAGCTTGTACAATAGGTTGGAAAGGCATGACAATAGGTGGTGTATGAGGTGCTTGAGGTGTATGAGGTTGTCCAGGTGGAGTATGAGGTGTTTGTGTGGATGTCGAAGATGAAGAAGTAGAGCAAGATGATGGTGATTCAGGGGTTGATGGACTAGTTGGAGGTGAAGGAGGAGATGAAGGTGGAGATCTCTTGAAAGAATTCAAAGGAGTCCTAAGAACTAACTTTGGCACCTGTAAAGGAATACCTTCTTTTGTTTCAGAGAGAGGATTGGAATATATAGAAAAGGTCTCCTTAGATTGTTTAGAAGAAGAAGCTTTAGGTTGGTCAAAGATGGAAGGAAAATGATAGGTGGTAGGGGATATGAAGTCTGTGGGTTTATATTCTGGTAGATTGACACCCAAATCAGATTTAGTTTTAGGTGATCTTGATGGTAGTGTGGGTATTGGATGATATTCTAATGAATGAATAAGGTAGGCTGACTTAAAATCAACTCCTTTATCGTGATAAATGGGAGTAATCAGGATCAGCTAGGATATTATTATAGGGGTCAAATGATTCTAATTCTTTAGACTGCAGGACTGAAGAGGAAGAAGATGAAGGTTGGTGTCCCCTTTTAGAACTGGCTTTTCTCAGAAGCCTTTCAGGATCTGACAGAGGTTTAACTATGTCAGCTTCTGAACGAGATCTGGTATGTTTATAAGGTGCTAGCTTTGGAGTGTGGAGTCGCATAGGTGAATGATTTTTACCTTTCTAATCCCTTTAATCACCTTTAAAGGAAAATAATGAATGAATATCGCTGTCCCAAGGGAAACTTAAATGAAATTTGAATCCTTGGCAACAGTGCCAGTTTGATGTTGTACCTCTAAGATAGTAGTAGGTTAGCTACCAATGCAAGAGCATCTAAAATAATTGTTTTGGCATTTTCGGTTTTAATTTTTTGGAAGACTAATGAATGAAGATAGATGTAGAATTTAAATACTTAATCCTTTAGGATATATTAATACTTCAACAAAGGGCTGCTATAAAGCTTTACACAGTGATATAGATAAAAAGTAGTGGTGAGAAGAAGAAAACAAATAATATGATTATCACACTTTTTAGACTGTAAAATAGAACAATCATAAGTAGGAAAACCTTCTAAAACTACGTTCCAAAGGTTCAAGGCAGTATACTTAAGCTTACACAAGATGCTGATGATTTATTGATTAGAGGGGGTTAGCTAAACAAACAGTTCATTAATCCATTCTCTTAATAGATGATCACTTTAGAAGGTTATAGGAATAAATTGAGACACAATTCCTCCTACCTATATATCTCTATAAGTCATAAGCATATGAAGAAAAGCATAATGATTGATAACTGTAAAAACTTATAGGATAACACAAACTGTGTAAAACCATATTCATAATCCTCTGCTTTGTATTAAGGTTCCAGAAATACTGAGTACATCAAGTGTCTAGAAAATCTTCCTTCAAAGGTGGCTTCTAGGTTCAAAGTAGAATTAACAGTCAAGACTTAACAAGTAATGAACAATGAATCTTGAACTTTGAAACCATAACAACTCGAGAAGAGAGTTTATATATACAAAAATGAAACTAAGGAAATATCCTAGAATTGATTAAGATTTGTTTTGGGAAAGGAAAGATCTTCATACAAGAAGATAGGGGCAACTGTTGAATTACTTCTTGCTGTCCCTTTTATTCAAGTTGTGTTGGCTTTGCTGTTGGATATTTTCCCTCTTTACGTTGCTTAACTATTTGAATCATTTACGCTTGATTTATTTTTTCATTTGATCTTTCATATGATACTCTTTAAACTCTGTAAATATCCTTTGACCCTGTTGAGTAACGTTTACTATGAATTTTATGGTTTTTACTATGTTTTTCAACAATGAATCCTTGATACTTGTCTTCAAACTGTATATTGGATTTTTTCTTTGTAAGCCAGGAACATAAGCTTTACTTGAAAAACACAGAGACTGTTAATAAAAACAAGGGTGACAGGGAAGGTGGTCAATGGATTTATTGAGTTTGAAAGGCAATTGGAAGGAATCCAGAGTGTATCGGGAAGTAAAATGATGGTTTTATGGGTCCCAGAGGCTTATGGAGGCTTCACTGTGTAAAAGAGGCAAAATAAAGCAAAATAACATTTTTGTGTTTGAACGGAGAAACAACTTTCTTTTTGAATTATGGCGCAATATGAATAATGACTATTTTGTTGTTATGCAGTTTTGGTTTTCGTCGCACCGCTTATAAGACGTGGTTTTTGGAGGGAGTCACCTAAAATAACTTGAGCCTGACACGTAGCAATGGAGGACGGTGGAATACTACTTTTTAGGTGGGTAATGCTCATACAGAGAGTCAACCTGAAATTTTCCGAGGGCCATTGGATTTGAATGTATGTGATCAGACAGTGATGGAGCGAAGAAGGAGTATGGAGGGGCCAAACAATTAAATATGACGGTATGGGCTTCATTATGAGTTAAAAACTGAGATTTAGCAGTTAAAATGGAGGTTTATTTATTTCTTTGTTTAAATCATAAAAATGATTTAACAAAGGAATCCTTCGCAAAACATGATAATGCGGATTTGAAAAAATATGAATTGGGGCGGATAAATGATACCGGGTCTAGTTTTCCTATCGCATATTAAAATCTGGGTTTAGCGGAGGAAGGCCCATTGCAAAGGAATGCGATTAGGGCTAGACATGACGCATAAATATATCATGGTTAATAATGTGTCAGGTTCGGGTTCCCTTCGCAATCGGAGATTGCAAATGGTGGAGGGTTATTACTTTTTCAGAACTTGTCATGAGGCGGATGTGATATTGCATGAAGTATAATATATATGTGGTTTGGGTCTGGGTCTATCACGCATCACATATCGCAATGGTCGAGGGTATACAAGCATGTTGAGAAGCTTGTGATCCGCCAATGCGATATTTTGATGATGATGGTGGTTACCGTCCACTCAGACCAAATTGGTCTATCGGACCTATAATATTTTTAATTTTTAATTGTCTGGCTCCTTGTCTTTCTTGGCAAGATTGGTGTTGTAGCTCTCTTTTTCTTCTCTACGGTCTTCCAACTTCCTTTATCTTGCATCTCCTTCATCTCCTCTGGTTCTTGAAACAATGGTGTTTTAGCTTCGCGATCAATTGTGTTCGTCCTTTTGAAGATAGTCGGAGAAGAGGTTTGGTCTAGGAGATCTGCTTTGTTGTCAAATGAAGATTTATTTTGCACGATAATCGAATCCTCATAACTGTTGACACTTGAGGGGTTGTCGAGTGCACTTTTTTGTTGTTGGGCAGGGCTTTCTCCATGCTTGTCTTGAGAGTTGTTTCTGTCTTGTCCAATTTCTTGTGATTCAGAGTTTTCTCTAGAGTATTCTTCTTTGATGATAGTGTAGTGTTCTTTTTGTGCTCCTTCCCACCAAGTAGATCTGTGGTGGCTTTTTTTACCAGGATTTTTCTGGGAGGATTTTGGGCAATTTTTGGCTAGATGGCCTGTCTCAAAGAAGGATCGACATCGGAAGAGGACACTTTCATAATCGAGTTTCTAGTTCCACACATAATCTTTACTTGTTAGGTTTATTTCCGCTGGGAATCCGGCACTGAAGTCCATTTCCACACAAATGCGTGCATAGGTGGTTCTGGCATATTCCTCTGTTTCTGGACACCTGCAGTAAAATTTCCCAATTGCATTTCCAATGGCTTTTAGCAAGGAGAGATTCCAGAGATGCAAGGGTAGGCTTGGAAATCTCACCCAAACTGGTGCTGAGTTTATCACTGCTGTTGAGGGATCGAATGATGGGTTCCATGGCTTCATGAATAAGCCTGATTTTTCCCAAAACCAAGGGCCGGAATCCATAATACATTGTCTGCTTTCAGGATTTTCAAAATCTACTATAAAGAAACCCCTAGCACAGGGGTAGATATTAATGTCATCAGAAATTACACGCTTCCATACCTCGGAGATCCAATTGTGGAGAGCTGTTAGTCGCGGCCAAAAACCATTGAACCGACAAATTAGGGCACTTTCAGAAAACTTCAAAGCCTCATCGAGTGAGGCTTGGACCACCTGGACAGTGGGTGTTGGGGCTTCATTGAAAATATGGGCAGGAGCTTGCCCTCCAGGAGCTGACGGCACTGAGCCAGCTGCTACTTTCGCGAAGCTGGGAGCCATATTTTACTTCCTTCCGAAGAAACCTATTGCAGCCAGAAGCTGCGTTCAGAAATAAATCTAGATCTATGTATATATCTAGATCTGCGTTCAGAAATAAATCTAGATCTGCGTTCAGAAATAAATCTAGATCTATGTGAAGCTGCATTCACGGCTAGATAACCAGCCAGAAGAAACCTATCGCAGCCAGAAGCTGCGTTCAGAAAAATCTCTCGTGAGAAAAGCTGCGTTCAAAAAAGAGGAATAACCGCAAACGAAATCACCGGAAGAACCGCAGCCACCCAATATAAAACAATATAAAAAAACCAGACAAAGTCACCTCAGAGGAAGTCACCGAAGAACCGCAGTCACCGAAGTCACGAAGAAAAATCACTGCAGAGCTCACCGAAGAAACGAAGAGCTCACCGCAGATCACCCGAAGAAATGAAGAGCTCACCGAAGAACCACAGCCACCCAATATAATAAAAACTAAAGGCTTCGGGGTATTTTAATGAAGGAGTTAATAATATACGGGAAAAGGGAATTTAGGGGTTTAATACTATAGTTAGCATTAATATGAAAATATGAGTGGAAAAGGGGAAATACACGCAAAAAGGGGAAATATAGGTGGAAAAGGGAGGTATACTAAATATAAAGCTTTTTAATAAGTTATTTTCCTTCACATCTCTCTCTCTCTCTCTCTCTCTCTCTCTCTCTCTCTCTCTCGATATATATATATATATATACTTAGGCTAAACAAATTTTGTGGGTAAAATGGGATTTTACATGGCATTTTCACTTTTCTTAGGTAAAAAGGAATTTATCCTTAGGAAAAGGGGTTTTCTGTGGAAAATGAATGAATATGAATGTATGAAGGTAGGAAGGGGAAGTTAGTGAATATAGGGATGAATGGGGATGAATGGGAAGTTAATTAATTGATCTTGTAGACCTTCATTTGCTTTGTGTAATTGAATCATGGACATAGAAACATATGGTAAAACATGATAAATGTATATTTTTCCCAATCAGACATCATACTTCTGCAACCGTATCTCTACTTACCCTTTGTTTATCCTATCATTTTTTTTCACTTAATGGGTGCATTTAAGCTAGCAAACCCTTTTCCTTTCTCTTTATTTTACAAAACAAACTATATAAGTCTACCCTGATAACCTTTAAGGGCTCAGATTAAACTGATGAGCACCTTATTATTCTCTACCTAAATACTGATCTGCCAATATTAAACACTTTGGCTAGATCTTTGCTCTCTAACTATAACATCAAATTTAAAGCATGAAGCAGTCAAGATTAAACTATTTGGCTATCATGGGTTGTGGCATTTAAAACAAGTTGCACACAACCATTATTTTGCAGAAACAATAGTAGTGGCATTTAAACTTGCTCACTTTCAGAGTTTATTTCTTTTCTTTTCTTTCTAACCTCGCATTTTCTTTTCATCTTTATTTTTTAGGACATCTAACCTAACATTTTCTATGATATGGACATCATCATCAAGATTTTTTTTTTTACTAACATTTTATTCAATATTGTTATGTCCATATCATAACTTAACATTTTTCAAAATATTTTTATGTATTTTTTGACTAATTTATTCTATCTTATCAAAACCAAAAAATGTTACAGCATCTTCAACCAACAAATAATATTACTATCTGTGGAGCTTTATAACCACAACTCGATATAATATTCACAATAATATACACATATACATATGAAATATTTCTCCAATCAACAAATAAAAGGATATGGTGCCTACATCAACAAAAATGGAGTCTAATGGTTTGCAACTCCACTCTCAAAGTAGTACCAAGTTTCACCTCCTTCCTAGGAAGTCTAAAATCCACTACCACAATCAAACCTACATCCAATGTCCATCTCTACGATACTTGTGCTAATTGTTTTCTTAGTGAACAATTACTAGTTCGTTGTTCCAAGGCACACTCCCAATATGCTTCTGATTCCATGTAGAAATGCTAATGACCAAAACAAATTCATTCCCTAACCTTCCCTTCTATGCTACACTATCCCTCGAGCAATCCAGTCACCCCCTTCCATGTAGTCACACACCTTCCAAGTTCCGTTGAAATCAACTTCTCTACTACACAGTCCCTCTGGTGATCCATCCCTTGCCAATGTTTCCTCCCATCGAAAGGTCCAAAAAACAAGGCATATCTCTGCCTCAAAACCATTATACCAGTCATAGCACATTCATGGAAATCAATGGACACTATTGGGTACCAGTGTCCGATAATGGTTTTGCTCCTAAATGCTTTACCAACATACTATTTGATCCAGGTGGATCTTCAAGAACACACAGGAGAAAGAGGGCTTATGGAGGCTCAAAAATCAAAGTTAACAGACATATATTTTATATATTTTTTGGACATATGGTTGGTAAATGGTTATGTAAGATTGGTAAATGGCTATGTAAAAAAGGGGTTTGATAAATATAAACCATAACATTATTATGGTTAAGTCCATCCTCAAGATTATAAAAACTCATTTTTTTAACCATTGCAAAGGAAGAGAAGGACTGCATGAATTTCAAGGTAGGAGCTGGCATTCAAATCGAGGCAGTTTAATAATTTTTTAATGCAGAAATTATGAATTTTGCAGGAGGGCAAAATTTTCAACTTCTCGAAAATTGACAAATTTTATATGGTTTTTACACCTCTCGTCGCCACGAACACAATGGTGCCGTTTGTTTCTTCATAAAAGGTCTGCATATTATAGTCATTTATAGAATGCACGTGGAACCATGATTTCAGCAAAAATAGGTAGTGGAACCATGAGCCATGAAATTTTCCCACGGAGGTAAAATTTCACTTTGTCAGAATATGGTCAAGTTTATACTTTTTTTCATGGTTTTTTGCAGGGATCCTAATGGTGCAATTAGGTTTGACATCCGAGCAGCGGATTTTCAACTCATCCCTAAAATAGAATATTTGAGGAATCCCGAGGGAATCTAAAAGATTCCTTGTGCTCCAAATTTTCAAATTCTCAGAATTCGGATTTTGGACATTCGTTTAAGCACTACTTATTGCCACAAATCTGATGGTGTATTCATATTTGTCTTTCTCTCATTTCTTCTTTCAGTCACTTTTTTAAGTGCCAATGTAGATGTCCATCTTCATGTGCGGACAGTCTTCTTCTTGCGATCGATGATGTGAGATCGATGTTTCAGCAAGCTTCAACACTTTGACAACCTTTGCTTCAAGTGGCCCTTGGTGGTGAGGTATATGATGTGTTCATGTACTTCTTCTTTCTGCATTATGTTGTATAGATCCACGATTGATGATTGATACAGGATCTTGTTATTTCATGTTGTCACAATTCCTTGCTTAATGTTATGCAGAATCTTTCATATGATGTAATTTCTGCCATAACTCTTTATGTTATGCTTTGAGATCCCTTGTTGTATGTTGTTGGAATCCTCTTGTTGTCAACATGCATGTGTTTTGCTTTGACATCCCTTTTGTGCCATGTTGGTGGGATGCTCACCATGCTTGTTTTGTGTCATATTGATAGGAGTCTTTTGATTGAGAGTTATAGCTTTGGAAAATCTCTTAGAGCCACTCCTACGTGAGGGCATTATTCCTTGTATGATCAAGACATCATCTCTATGTACATCATCTTTCTTGAGAACACATAATGCAGTGAACTACACCATCTTGACACCGGGGCCCAGAGACGTAGTCCCTCCTGGACGAACTCCGTTATCATTGGCTTTTGTTTTCATGTGCTGATGATTGTTATGTTACTATTCTTTACAGCATGCAGATGTATTCATTAATGTTCCTTTAATTGCAATTTTAACACATCACGAAAGTAAAAGGTCTTGGAAAGGTCCTTCTTCACACCCAGACATAGATCACTATTGCAAGTTACAAGTCCTTTTATTTTTGCTAATTCTCTGGTAGCCAATTCCAAGCACCCAAACCAAGCATTTTCAACCACCCAAACCTAGGCATTTTCAACCACCCAAACCTAGGAGTTTCCCATGCTTTCCTATACCAAACACATAATTTCCATTCGATTCAAAAGGAATTAAAATAAATTTGAATCATACCTCATTGGTGGCTCATCAATAAGGTAAACTTGCAATCATATTTACTTCCTATCATAATGAGCCAAATTATCTCTTGATTAAATCACCACGTGTATAAGCATGTCACATCCATTTAGCTCAATATGCAACCATCATAAATCACATGCATAATAAAAACTGAAATAAAATACTGATAACTATCCTTCGAATAATTCTTTAGTTCCGCCTTTGTTCTTTATCCTTTCTATACACACACAAAATCAGTTTTCAAACCTGGCAAGCACCCAATTCCTTTTATTCTCTCCAATCACGTATACATACACATGGTATACAACACACACATAGATCCACACACAGTGTACCACACAATACATACACCTACAACTGGTGTACGAAAAAATACACATATGTACACAGAGTACCACACAACAAATACACATGTCATGATTCAATGACTACATAATACGCATAACCCAATACAACATGTCCACAACACAACATGTATGACATGTACACAATACCACATGTACGACATGTACACAACACCACATGTACACAACACCGCCTGCACAACATGTACACAACACCACATGTACAATACACTACCTACACAACATGTGCAAAGCTCCACATGTACACAACACTACCCACACAACATGTGCGCAAAATCACATGTAGACAACACCACATGTGCAACATGTACAAAACACTACCTCCTCAACATGTGCATAACATCACATGTACACAACACTACCTACACAACATGTACATAGTACCACATGTATGCAACACAACATGTACACAACACTACCTACACAACATGTGCATAACACCACATTTACAACATGTACACAAAACCACATGTATATAGCACTACTTGCATATCCAGAAACCACACTGTCTCTGTCAAGAAACCTTTCTTCTATTGTCTTTCCCATGCTTTATGACATGAATCCACCATCCAAATTTTGAGTATGTGGTTCTTTTCGCTATCCATGCTTGTCCCAACATACCACATATCACATTGCTTTCATTCTTTTGATGTATCCTTCAACGTAGAGTATCCATAACATAAACATAGGCATACTTATAATAATATATTATCAAGTCATATCCACTTGATATTGACCTCACAGATTTGTCATGGCTACTCTTCCCACTTGATACTAGGAACCTCTTCATGCCATTCACCTGCATAAGTAATCATTCTTCCACAAGAAGGATCCCTAATGACCCTATAAGACAATGAAATACATACATACATGTATACATATATATACATCAACATAATCATGATCAAAACATAATTACAAGATATCATAAAGTCAAGATTAAGATAACTTCCTTTATCCCTGCACAACATGCATGACATTGAGAATGATAATTCCCAACATAGCCAAGGCATATAACACCTGAAATCTATTCACGTTATCTGATTACCTTTCTCATGATTATCATGCCACTATCCATTTACCCTAGTGGACCGAACCAATCCAATTGGATTTCATACTCTTGACTTCACTTTCCCTTATACATGCACCACACTTCATCTGGGTCTTACATTACCTATTGGGTTTCATTAATCTCTCTGTGGGTTCCATTTACATTCCTCTTTCCCCAACCAATTCCTAAGACCCTCAAAACATAAAATGTAAGAACAAGAAACAAATAAGAAGATAGCCATGAAAAACCAATAGCAATATGACACCACAACAAAGTGGCATGGCCATGCGCTAGACACAAACAAATCACAAATGTTGAAAGCATAAAACTAGAAACATACATCATGACTCAACCACATGGTTCCCAATGCTTCCAAGGGAAATATCAACTAGAGCCTTCTTCAAGATTTCATGGCAATCTCTTTTACCATGTAATTCCCTGCATCATACTACAATAAACACACAACTGTTAATACATAAATAAACATAACAATATATCGATTAAATTACCTTGTTGTACCAAGCATGTGGCCTTCTAACTGAACATATACATATTTCATCTCTCAAGGGACTCCAATTCTCTTGAAGAATCCAACTATAATTAGAAACCAATTTTTATACCTATCAAATACATGTTCATGAATATAACACATATCCACATAATGTCAGACAAAATCAAGGTTAAGAAGACTTCCTATATTCATGCAAAACACTCATTCATTTGGAATTGCATTTCCAAACATAGCCAAAGGAATTCTCACCAAATTCCTCTTTACCTTTTTCCTTGCTGTGATTTGGTCTTATTAAGTGATATCACATCACCCAACTATTAGTTATATAAAAAAATAAACTATTACCTGGTCATGCTAATACCAAGCATGTTTCCATGTAACTATTCACACATGTTAGTCACATGTTCCATAGATAAGGACATCATGTCTATTAATTGAAATCAACCTTTACTAAGACTAATATCCATGTCATAATCAACTCATAACCATTAGTCATAATACTACAACTAGCACTGACTTGCACTGAAGTGCATACTAGTTGTCTCAACACATATTGTGTTGGTAAAACCATATTAAAACAAGATCATTCCTTTATGAAATCTTATAAACACATACTCATATCATGCAATTTAACCAAACATTCAAACATATATAAACAAAACCCCCTTACTATCCATGGTCCACACTAAGGTAGAAGGAGGCAACCACTATAAGGGCCCGTTATCCAATGTCAAACTATGGAAATGGGATTTCCAAATCTCTACTAAATTTAACCACACTTGCTAAAACATAATTTTCATTTCTCATACATTTTGTACTTGAAAACATACCACATAATCATGCCACTTTTCCATTTCACAGAGTTCACGTCAGGCCTGTAAGGGGAGTCATGTGAACTGTAGTCCACTACTTTGCTCTTCATCCTTGATTTTCTATATCTTGCAAACATACCATGTTAGATGAACCAAATGGATGACATATTCTAACTCATACCTCAATGTATCTCAAGGGAGGCTATCACATCTACACAAGTCAGTCTAGATTAGTACAACAAAATATCACAAGTATATCAACTCATAATTGAATATCATAACCATAACCATCTACAAAGGCCAATCCAAATTAGCACGACACATATAAAATCAAAATCCAATCCACAATGACCATAACCATCATGCATATGACCACAATGCATATAAAAACAAGTTAACTATCATGCATAGCTAACCAACACATGTGCATATGACTACACTAATTAACTAGCATATATCATGCATGTAATGACACATACAAATAAAATGAAATCAATGTATATAACCATAATGGATAAAACAAACATCAACCATCATACCTTCATGTCCAACATACAAACATGTATGACGATCTTTTGTTATTGGGAGGTTCAGTGTTACAACCTCGCTCTGATAATTTGCATCTCCTATTGCATCCCAACCAACATATAAACATCATAACATACCAACAACATAATGATGACACAAACTACATAATAACCACCACGAAGCATGTCTGACCTACTTTGCATGCAAAACCATATACATTTATCCCATCAAGTCCATGTGTTTGAACTTGGGCGCTCCGATACCATACTATCGTATCATATATCACCCAAAGAGAACACAAAACCACTTTGATACCACCATATAACTGTCCCCTCCCACATTTACCCAATTTCACCAACCTACCAAGGTAGAAATGAGATGAAAAGTTACTAAGACATGACTCGACCTACAAGCTCCAGTTAAGGAAATGGGGCCTACAAACTAACCATAAATTGACAAATCACAACATCCGTCAGGGCTATAAGAGACTGATAGGCCAAAGGACCACCCCAGGTTCCAAAACCCAGAGTTGAGGCTCTTTTCACTAATGTAGACCCCCAATCACATGCATGAAAAGGCCTGGGTGTCGTTGAAGGCCTCTAATTGCATGCACGACACTGCTTCCATGCGTTGTGACCCAACTTTCCCAGTTCAAAGGGTGTGATCCCAATATCTGAGTCACAATTCCAAGTCAACCTGTGGACCATTGCCCAAAACTATCTGTAACTTCTCAGACTGATAAATGACATAATGATAATTTTATCTATAGAAAAATTGAACAATAACTTAATGTAACTAGGCCTAACCATGACAGTTATTTTGCCAAAACATATGGTGAACATGTAAGCTACAAGTCATGAATGCATATCTGATCATAGGAGTTTGAAACTTATTTGAGAATCACCAATGACGTCTAATTCCCTCTCATAATAGTTGCAATAACATTTGTTTTTCCATGCATTCATCAACCATTCATACAGTGATCAAAACATGTTAAGATCCATAAGTAACATACATCACATAACTAGAATATAACCAACAAATAGGCATCATATAAACCATGGAAACTCAACCATAATATCATCAACATAATCACTACAAATGCTCATAGATCACAATAAATAAATGTATCATATTAATATATGAAAATACCAACCAAGGCAGGGACTTCCACATACCACTCCACTATATATTGGGCTGAACCAAGTCCCTCTTTCAGCCAATCACGCTTGCACCATATTCCAAGCATGAATGTGTGATCTCATGGAATAAACCAAATGAAACCAAGCCAAGGATTCTAGAGGCCAAACCACCTCAACCCTCAACCACAGTGATTCAACCTCCATGGTCAGACATTATTAATCACCAACCAGATTAGTCTCTACCCAAGCTATCCAGGGCTCTAGGAACTAGTAACTCAATTGACAACCTTCTAGGGCTCCAGAGCATTTGTCCAACCTAGATTTAGTGACTAGTAACTCAACCCCGCAAGGGCTGCAGAGTGTTTGACCCAACCCAGGCTCCATGACTAGTAACTCAAACCAAGTTATTTCATGGCTACCAGAGAATTTGTTCCAACGCAAAACCATAAGGAATTATGAGCACCAATAAAAAAAATCAAGTGGAAAAACCCACAACACCATGGCTATCAAGTAAATGGCAAGGAAAGGATAAAACCACTATCAATATAGGAAATCCTCCATGCCAATGACAAAAAATAACCGTAAAACCACATGCATATACCATGCATGCATAGATAAGCAATGAAACTACACATGCAACCTGTTACCTGCAAAGCAATCCAAATGGAGCTACTAATCCAATTGTTCCCTTGTGCTTTCCTAGTTTCCTTTGCCTTTTTTCTTAAAATCCAAGTGAATACTAGAGTGCTCCAAGTATGCTCCAAGAATACTCTAAGTGTGTAATTGTATGAGATGATGAGAAAATGAAAGAGAGCTCCACTCAAAAGCTATCAAAAGGGTGTGAACTGATTGTTAGAAGCCCTTTTATCATTGAGGCCTCTATTTTCTTCATTTTCCTTCATTTTTCCTCTCATGCAAATTTGTGTCTCTTTGCCTTAATTTTCTCCTATTTTCCTTTATTTTCATAAATAAATGCCAATTATTGCCTCTTTTCCTTTGTCAATTCCTTTTCCAATTTCCATAGCCATAAATAAATTGAAATTGATCCTCACTATGATGTCTTTCCACCATTTATTTTGGAATATATGTCCCATGAACTTGGTCTTATATTTTTTACATGGAAATTCAACCAGACGCTATTACAAAATAAGAATCACCAAAATGATAGAAAATAGGGTAACTTTTTTCATTTGTTAATCCATTTCTCAAGAAAAGATGGATTTTACCATGTAGATACATGATATTGTGGGTGTGTCACATGAGGAAAGTCATATAATTATAATTAAGAATATGTATTCCATGGTTATAAAGTTGGATATATATAAGGAATATGACAAGATAAATTCATTACACTTAAGGTTAAATCTAATATATGTTGTTATGAGAATTTAGATGGTGAGTTAGATTATTTATAGTGTTGTTTAATGGTTTTTCTGGTTTCTACCTATAAAATGGATCTTAGATAGGGATGACCCATGCCTCCTTTCCTTTTGATTTTAATAAATGAAGGTTTAGATAGGACTATGAGTGAGTATAAAATAGGAGTTGTAAAAGGGATGAAAGATGGCAAAAATCTAACAATATTTCATTTTTTATTTGTTGGTGGTGTTATTTTGTTTGGAAGTTGGTTCTATAGGAGAAGCAAAGAAATCTGGAGATCCTAGATCTATGTTGTAGAGCTAATAGAGTGGAATTGAACACCCATAATATTAAATATTAGTTAATGGATTGCTGGAGGAGTAGGGAAGGACTGTGACTCAAATTTTACTCTAATTTAGGGTTCATGTTAAACTTTAGAATTGTCTGCATGACAAGATAGGTAAAAGTATCAAACTAGTGCTATAGGTGGCTATCTCAAGGAGATAGGTTAACCCTAGTGAAATCAATGCTTGAAGCTTTACCTATCTATTGACACTCACCATCATATACATGTGCAAAGCATGCTAGAAAAAATAGAAAATAAGATTATTTCTAGTTTCTTATTGATAAGAAAATAGAAAAAGAAGGCATGCAACTAATTAATTAAGGAGCAAGATAGATAAACCAAAAATAAGTTGGGGGATGGGGATTGAAGAAGATACACTATTTTGGCTAAGCTCTAGTAGAAAAGAATTTATGGAGACTCTTAAATCATGGAGGATTCTAGAACCAAGTTATGAAAAATATTTTGATCCTTTCTCCTTTTATATTTAGTATACTAAAAGGGAAGTTATGGTATTTAGCTCGACGTTTTTGAGCATATGGTTTTGGTCTGTGGTTTTTGCATCTAAAATATTGAACCCAGGTTTTGGGTCCCTAGTATTGTTCCTCAATGGTTTTGATCCATGGTTTGTGTACGGAGTTGGCTATAAAAGGGAAAGGAGATCATTTGGATGGAGAGAAGTGTGTTGGATATCTTAAGAACAGTATGATATGAATTTCTGATAATCGGTTGGTGAGTTATAGTTAAACTTGAATCAAGAAGAAACCGGAGCATTATAAGTCAGATCTACTAATGGGTCGAGATCTCTTTGGCACTTGAATGGATCTGTGAATTTGATAGTCTGGGGTATATTTGAGGACTGATAATCTGTCTATATCCAGAGGTGCGCAACACCAGAGAAGGCGTAGGTGCAGAGGTGCGCAGCACGAGAGAAGGCACAGGTGCGCAGTACCAGTGAAGGAGCAGGTGCGAAGGTGCGCAGATCAGAAGACACCGCAGGTGCGGAGGTGTGTAGAGCACATACGGTGCGAGTGCAAAGCTGCGGAGGTCACAGATGGTGCGGGTGCAAAGCTGTGCAGGTCACAGACAGCGCAGGAGCGAAGCTGCGTAGGCCACAGACAGAGAAAGTGCGAACATCCGGAGGGTACTACTGTTTGAAAATTGATGAAACGTGGCCCCTGGAAGGAAAGAGAAGGTAGTAGCCTTCTGTAGGTCAGCACCTACGTACTAGTATCTTAGCTAGTACAAGAGCTAAGAGGGTTGTAGCTCCCTTACAGGAGAAGCTGGAAAACGAGAGAGGGTTATAGCTCTCTATAGGTCGCAGCCTGCATACTAGTAAAGGACTGCACCAGTACAAAATCATTGTAAAAAGAAGTTTCTAATTGAAAGAAGAGACATATTGCAACAGGTGGTTTTCACCCACATTGGGTTTCCACCTTATATCTGGTGTTCTTTGGTGTGACTGTCTATATGGTTCATTATTATATGGTTCTAACACACAGATTAATGGTTAACATCTAAAGAATAAATTACATTAAAATCTGGAAGGTATATGCAAGTTTCATTAGTCAGATCTACAAGTTTTTATTGAAAGAGATTTGATAATACTGATTCACCCCCCCCCCCCC